>JAJHZJ010000584.1:1235000-1366044 GCA_023548195.1 Bettongia penicillata ogilbyi
GGTCCCATTGAGTTCAGCATCAATGATTCTATGACACCTATGCTAACTCACTTAACCTTTCTTTGAGACCCAAGGAAAAATTGCAGGGTTATTTTGTTACAGTTCTTAATTTCCTTCATTTGACTTTTTATTCTCAGGATAATTTGTCAAAACAAGGTAGAGGGATGAGTTCTGGTGTCCATGGTGCTGATCTTTCCCTACATGTAAGTATATCAGAGAGCCACGATCCCTCTTTCACAAGATGCATATAAACACACAAATACGCACATATACACACAAATATACACAAACACACACACATATATATATACATGCATATATGCATAATAGACATACACCATATTCATATACATGTTCCAAAAATCTTGTGTGTACATAAACCTGTATGTGTATTTATACGTATATTCATATCTATTAGTGTGTATGTGTGTGTGTGTGTGTGTGTGTGTGTGTGTGATCTATATCATCTGGCTACCTAGTTCTATTAGCAGTGTTCAAAGTCTTATGCGTATCTATGTATGCATGTATACTCCGAGGTAAAACAACATAGCCAGGAAAATGAACAAAGTCTGCAGTACACAGGAGTCCTTGAGTCCTCCGTCCAAACCAACACAGAACCATTAATGATGCTTTTTCAATTTAGTCCCTGAACCAGGTCTGAATCTTCCCAGCAGATCCAGTGTCTAGCCCACATAGCCCTATTCTGTACAAAAGAATGTCAATTGCCTTAGTGCCATGGAAGAATGCTTCATTGGCAGCAACCCCTAGACTAGTCACCTTGTCAATAAGGGAAAGAAGTTAGTGTGGCATGGCCTGTTCTTGAAGAAGCATGCTGGTTCTTTGTAATCATTTCAGCTTTTTATAAACATGTGTTTTCCGACTATCACTTAAAAAATGCTAGAATTTGCCTAGACATAAGAGTGAATCTCCTAGCTTATAATATACAGTTTTTACTCTTCCCCTTTCTTTCTTTTTCTTTTTTTGAAATTGATTAAACATTTGCCCTTTCTCCAGTCCTGCAGAAAACTTCCTATTCTCAAAAATCTTTCCAAAGCCACTGGCTATGCCTTAGCAGTAGATGTGGGAGTTCTTTCTTTCAGTGCACTGTGATGTAGTTGATATAGGTCTGGTGCCTTGGACTTATTAAAGGCAGTTCGACGTACAATTACAAGTGTAGTTTCTTGGGCATGTGAGAGAATCTGAATGTGTATGCATGCACAATTATGACAGCAGTGTAAGTAGGTGGCCTTTGAGCAATTGATTCCTCCCCCTACCCTTTGCTTTATTTATTTATTTTTTTTGTGGTCACAGAAAATGAGGAGATAGTGAATAACAGCTGTAATGATTCAGCCACGCCAGACATCACTTTGTTATGTCTGAAAAGGCATTTCTTTGGTTGAATTTGAAAAGAAATATGCTGGCTACATGGAAATTGTCTGTGCTCCTTCTAGCCAGCATGAGTTCTCAGAGTCCGAGTCCAGATTGGGAGCAATTGTATGAAGTGTGACATCTTGACCCAAGGTCAACAAAGAAGAGGGGGTTGCTTTCTCCTTCATCATCATGCTTGGCCTCTGATAGTAAAACTAGGCAGAATTCTGGGTCAAGTAGATGGAGGGAATGGGGGCCTTGGGAGACTTGAGGATTAATGAAAAGAATTCAAAGTGCCCCTTGGTGAGTAGGATAGTGAATTAATTAAGAAAATTCAAAAGTATTGCCTTGCATCAGTGAGGGCCCAATTGAGATTTTGCAACATAAATTTGCTATGGACTGAGTCAGTGTGGTTTTGTGATTTTCTCCATCTTCATTCAGCAGCCCATGTGTAGGGGTGAGAGGGGCAGATGGTGGGAGTTATTCAAATCTGAGCATTGGCAGGACAATATCACAGATAAAATAAGTAGATGAGGGACTCACGAGAAGAGGACAGTACTCTCCGTACACTACATTCCACAGCTTATCTCCATCCCTTTATACAACCTTACTTTACCCTCATGGTTGTAGTAGTATTAGCAGTAACAGCAGCAGCAGAAGCAACAGCAGCAGCAGTAGCAGTAGTACTAATGGAGTGATGGTAGTAGTGCTGGTGGTGGTAACAAAAATAGAACAGTAGCAGCAGCTAGAATTTATATTTATGTTTTTAGTTTTAAGTTTTACAAAGTACTTTATAAATATCTTATTTGATCCTCACAACAACCCTAGAGAAGTTGATTTCTTCATTTCATGGAGGAGAAAACTGAGGAAGACAGGGGTTAATTGAATTGCTCAGGGTCTCACAGATATTATGTCTCTGAGACAAATTGGAAAATGGATCTTTCTCATTCCAGTTCCAGCACTGTCCATGGTTTCACCTTTACTGTTCCTCTCCATCACTAACTTGTAGAATATCTAGCTTCCTTCAAAGCATAGATCAGGCACCACCTCCACAGGAAGCCTTTCCCAACCTCACTGTTATTGCCTATTACTCTATATCCAAACTGATATATATATGTATATATATATAAGTATATACATACATACATACATACATATATATACATACATACATACATACATACATATATACATACATACATACATACATACATACATATATATATATATATATATATATATATATATATATATATATATATACTTGCATTTGCTTCTCTGTTTAAATGTAGGTTACCACAATTGGATGGACTTAGGGTTAGGACTGCCTTATTGTTTTGTCTAATTCAAGTTTCTAGCACTGTGCCTGATGCATATTTGTTGTTCAGGTAAGTCTGACTTTTCAAGACCCTATTTGGAATTTTATTGGCAGAGATACCAGAGTGGTTTGCCATTTCCTTCTTTAGCTCATTTTACACATGAGGAACCTGAGGCAAACAAGATTAAGTGACTTGCTCAGGGTCACACAGCTAGTAAGTGTCTCAGGCCAGATTTGAGCATATGAAGAGTCATCTTCTTGACTCTAGACCAGGTGCCCTAACCACTGTACAACCTAGCTGCCCTCAGCTGGTGCATAGTATTGGTGACCCCTTGACTTGAAACTTCTAGTTTCTTTGTTTATTAGCCATGCTTTCTACATTCGAATGTCAGTGTCTGAGCTTATGGGTTTCATTACTCCTTTCTTGACTTTTGTGTCCTCTGACCTGGATGTCTAAATTGTCATTCTTCTATTCTTTCTTAGATTCTCATTGTTCTCTCTGTTTCTTACTTGCTGAACATACCCAGACAGTTTTCTCCTTCCCCTTCTACTTCTCTTTAAAGCTCCTTTGTTTATATTTATAGGACTTTAGGCAGATACAATTTTACCCATTCTTGTTAGGTGCTAACTTATCCCCAATCAATAAAGATTCTCTTATTTGAAGCTGTGGAAGGAACCTGAGAGTGAGAATGATGCATAAGGCAAAGATTAGGAGGTGAGTATGTTCCTGTAAAGATGGAGTTACAGTGGAGTTATAGGTAAGGGGAGTCTATGTTAAAGTATCTAGTGAGAGATGGCATATTGCAACCATGGATGCACTTGGTTGGAATGGAGAGTGAATGAAGGCAAGGAATGTGGGGGTGATGGAATCCTACTGAGAAGGGTGTTCGCTGCCAGGCTAGGGAGTTTTCAATTTAACCTAAATGTAATTGGGAGCTATTAGATGTGTTGGGGGGAGGGGGGGCAATGACATATACATTTTTCTTTAAATACAAGACAGTATTTTGACAATGTAGTGGAGGATTGACTGGAGAGGGGAGGGGCTAGAAGTAAAGATCAGGTAGGAGGCTACTGTCATAGTTTCCAGGAGAGCTGAGAAGGGGTGTGTGTGTGGTGGCTGAGTTGAGAGAAAAAGAGAGATTCAGTTCAGTTCAACAACCATTCATGAAAAATGGGTAAGGAATGTTTTGGAGATAAACTGATTGATATAAAACAATCATAAACTATTGGAATGTAACATCTGTTGTATTTACTTAGGAGATAATATCCCTCCCCTTTCCACAAGCATTGCAGGTGGATGGTCAGAACCATTTACTGGACCCATTACATTGCCTTGAACATCTGGAATGTTCAGAAGACTAGAGAAGGCCCCAAGGTGACTCCAATGAGTCTGCAATACTCCCATTTCCTCTTCTAATACAGACCATGTAGTCCAGTTTGTAGCTTCCCTCATCTCCTGCCTTATCCACCTCACTCTCCCACATATCCAAGTCACTGACAGATTTCATTTCTAATCCTTCATCAACGTTTCTCCCATTGACCCCTTTCTCTGTGCTTGCTCAGCAGTTCTTACCATCTGAGTTCTCATCAGCCTTCTAAAATATTGCAAGAGTTTGACGGTTGTCCTTGCCTAACATCTCTCCCCTCTATGGTGTATCTTCTATAAAGCTTCCAAAGTGTATCAGTCCCTTCCTCAATAAACTACATGGATTCCTTATTATCTCCAGGATCAAATTCCTAATTCCCTTTTTGCATTTAAACTCTGATGCTAACTTTATGTTTCCAATCTCATAAGCCTTCTTTATATTCTGTGGGCTAGCTTGAATGACCTTTCTGTTCCTCTCGATTGCTTCATTTCCTGTCTCTCTGTCCTTGTCTCAGGCTATCCCTGCTGCCTGAATTGCCCTCCATCCATCCTCGTTTGGGACTCTCAATAGCCCTTGATTATTCTAGTACTCCACCTTCTCCAACACTCTCATAATTAGATTTTTAAAAAATATATTCTTTATACGATCAATCACCAGATGAGTATGATCTCCCGTGAGAGAATACATGCTCCTTGAGGGCAGAGTTTGTTTTAGTGTTGTGTTTGCATCTTCTGTGCCTAGAGAGATGTTTGTTACATAGAAACATATAATAGTAACATAGTTATCTAGTTGATGATCAATAAATGCATATTTATTGATTAATTCATAGGCAACACAGATGAACATCATCCCTCCTCCTCTTGGATCGTTTGTGCATTCTACCAATAGAAAGACGGCTCAGTAGATAAGCCCCTGAAGTAACATCCAATGCAGAGCAGCATCTTTTGGTACCTTCTAGGCCATGAATAGCAATCATGATAGTGACCGTTATGTTGTGTTTTATACATGTAACGGGGCCTTTGGAGCATACCAGGACTGTCTGAAATGGCAGTACCCTGAGGGGTTTGCCTGGATGTGTCCAGACCTCCCAAGATGGAGACACTCTCTGTTTCCTATCACGTGGGTGGATGTGACTGCATCACCAAAACCAGCTGCCTCTTTAAAACTGGCCCATCTCTTTCTGCTGCTCTTTTTTTGGCTTGAAGAGTCATGATCACAGTTCCCCTACAGCATAGATACTAAGAAATGAGGAAGACTGAAAGAAGTTCCTTCCTCTTTCCTCCCTGTCTTTTACCCCAGCTCTGAAAAATGGGCCTGAGAAGGTTTGTGTTTCGTCCTGTGTGGTTTGCCCTCCTCAGTTCCAGGTGCTGCTTGTGATCTCCACCAGACCAGGACTTTGAGCCATGGCAACCTTGTATTCTGGATTTCAGGCAGGATGGTGATGCCAGCAGCCCATTAAGGAAGCCTTAGCCCTAGGAAGCCAGGTGCTTGAGACTCAACCCCCAGAGGGGTTTAGATGTGAGCCTAGGACCAGGATTGTGTGCTCTAGAGGAACTGAGCTAAACTATGTGCTTAATCCCCTTCCCCTCCCCAGATGAAGAGGTGATACAAGGAAGAGGGGAATTACACCTTGCACATAGTGAAGGAGTATGTCTGTAATTGTACCATTTGAAGGAAATAATCCTTTATAAAACTTACTCTAATTGTTAGTGGCTAAATGGAACTGGCATATGAGAAATCTGGTTGCCTCAGTTTCCTAATCTATAAAAGCTGGAGAAGGAAATGGCAAACCAATCCAGAATCTTTGCCAAGAAAACCCAAAACGGGGTCATGAAGGGTCTGACCTGATTGGAACAACTGAGTAACAAGCAGAACAATGGGTCAGTGGTCCAACTACTCTACACTTAGGGGAACACCACTGGTGAGAGTACGGAGAATCCAGATAGAACAAGCTAACCCAAGGGGTGCCATTGAACTCTGAGGAAAGGAGGAAGAACACAGACAACCTTCAGGAGATGAAGGACCTACACATACATCATCCCATCTGATTTTCATAACTGTCATAGTGGATAGAGATACAAGAAGACATGTCTCCCCTCTAACAAATACTGACTACGTGACCCTGAGCAAATTCATTAGCCTGTCACTGCTCTAGGAAGATCTTTATGACTAGAGTTATGGAGGATGTTTTTTCTCAAATTGCTTCAGAGTTTCTTCACTATGGAGTTCTCGTGTCAATATAATCATATGCCCAATCACTTTCCATTCTCTCTCATAATTTGATGAAATGGGACTGCAAGTATATTGGTCCCATTTTATAAAAAAGAAAACTGAGGCTCAAGACAGCTAATTGACCTGACTGTGGTCAAATAATTAGGTAGTGTCAGAGCTGAGATTTGAATCTAGGTTTGACTGTCTCCTGGTCTTTTTGGTTTTTTTTGATACCACAGAGATTTCAAAACCGAATTTTTCCAAGCATAGATAAGCCAGTGATATCCCAGAAGCAAGCGTTCCATTCACCTGACTGCACCAAAACCCAGACACATCCACCCTCCCATTTAGTGGGATTCTTGTTCAGACAAAACTTGTCTCTGGGCTCTTTGAATTTCAGTGACCAGCAGCATGGCGTTGGTTCAGCCTTCATTTTCACTACGATTGAGACATTCAGACTAGATTTCAAAAGTAGTTGTCCCTCTTCTTAGAGCATAGATTTTATTTTATTTTTGCCTTTATAAATATAGCCCTGAGATTTCATTGGTATACAGAGATCCCTGGTGAGGCATTTCCCCTCTGCCTAGAATCAGAGAGATGATGATGATGATGATGATGATGATGATGATGATGATGATGATGATGGCGATGAGAACAATGATGCTGATGTAGCACATCAAGGTCTGGAAAATACACTTACATATATTATCCAATTTTATTTCTACAACATTCCTGTGAGAAAGGGCTACTATCATCTCTATTTTATGGTGCAACAAGGTGGTGACAGTGGATAAAAAACTGGATTATGGAAAGCTTGAGGTCAAATCCAGTTTCAAACACTTACTGACCATGAGACTTTGGGTGTTTCACTTAACCCCTGCCTGCCTTAGTTTCCTCAACTGTAAAATGGAGATAATAATAGCAAATACTTCACAAAACTGTTATGACAATCAACTGAACTAATAAGTGATCATCAATAAATGCTCATTCTCTTTCCATTTACAGCTGAGTTAAGTGAGACTGAGAGAAGTCAAGCAACTTTGCCCAAGATCACATAGTGAAGGAAATGTGTGAGGTAGGATTTATACTCAGATCTTTCTCTGCCAACTTCCAATGCACCATATTGCTAGCTCTAACACAGGCGGATAGGTTTAGAGGTAGAAAAGATCTTAGTAAGCATCAGGTCCCACTCCCTCATTTTGTAGCTGAGGAAATTGAGGCACAGAAAATTTAAGTGACTTACCCAGGGATAGACAGATAGCAAGTGTCTTTCTTACTGTGAGTATAGCTCTCCAGGCACATTGATCAAATAAAATCATGTAGATAGACAAATTTGAATATATATGATATGATATAGAATCCATGTACAGATAAATGCAGCACTTTGCAAATGCCAAGCTCTATATAAATGTTAGTGATGAAGCTGATACCACAGAGCCTACAGGCAGTTAGAACATTTATAGTCTCAGAAAGGAGCAAGCAAATTAAATTTTATCTTAAATGAACGTGGGAATTCCTCTATTTAAAGAGAAGCCCTGGGGAAATGAAACCCCACCCCAAACATAATGTGAAAAATCATCCAGATCTGTTTGGTAAATGTAATACCTTTCAGTTTTGCTTTGTTGTCTTTTGAAAGTGGGGAATCACCCACTTTCTAGCCTTTTTATGAAAAGATAAAAAGTATTAGGCTGCTGTAGCCCTACTCTACAGACCTGCCCTTCCAGAAATCCATAACCTATAATTATCTTCCCACCTCCCAGGATCCTTTTGAAACGGACTAAAAGGGGGAAAAATAAGTTTTATTTTTTAAAAGATTCTGCATTTTCACAAACTCCATCAGTATCACAGCATCCCATGAATATTTAATCATCATCAGAAGAACAGGAGGCTGAAGAGAAATCAGGTTGTGATATTTGGGAACAGCAGGTGTGGGAAGGAAGGCGTTGACATGACACCCTCTAAGAAAGGATCTGGCATGTTGTGCAAGGGGCCTCCTGCCTCTCCTTACAGCATGGGCTCCAGGGGAGAGGGTGAGGAAAGATTCTTGAGAGATGGAGGTAGGGGCAGATAGGTGACTGGAGGGACTAGCAGGGAGCAGAAGCTCTTGGACCATATGTGTGTCATCGTGTGTATGTGTGTGTGTGTATGTGTTGTGTGTGACAAAATATGGAGGCTCCTCTTGCCTGAAGAAATGTCTTGGACAACTGATGTATTGGATGCATCCCTAGCTCTTCTGTCACTGCCATTCACGTATGGGATAGCACCTTCCCTCAAGATTATCTCCAACTGATTTCTACCAATACCTTATTTGTATATAATTGTTTAAATGGTGTCTTCCCCATTGAAATATTAACATCTTGAGGTCAGGAATTGTTTTTGCCTTTCTTTGTATGCCCAGAGCTTAGCACAATCATAGGTGCTTAAATGTTTATTAATTTCATTTGGTTTTGGAAAATGATATCAAGACATAAGTAAAAGTAACAAGCATTTCCATCACCACTGGTCCAAGAAAGTCATTGTGTGTTATTTCAATCTCTGAGGGACAAGAAGTTTTGGATCCAGTAGTTCAAATCTCCTTTTCTCCCTCCCCAAACTCCAGACATGATCCTGAGGTCAATCTAAGAATCTAGAAAAAATTGGATAGTAACTTGCCTGTTACCAAAGTAGCAGAGATCTTTCAGGATAAGGAAAACATGGTTGCTGCCAGGATTTTTTTTTCTTTCAGGAAATTATGTTAATCCAAGAATTCTGTTCCCAAGTGGAGACTGTGCCCATCCTCTGATGTGGGAGAAGGGAGCTAACATTAGTCTGCAGTCTAGAATCTCCAGGGGCAATAAGATGCCTTGTAACAGGCAGTAGATCTAAATGGGCAGGGAGGGAACACCTTATTTCCTAAATGCCTCAGCAGAAAGCCACATATATGACCACAGCTATAATGACCTTAGAGAAAGCTAGGTGGTGGACTGGAGAAAGCTTCAGGCCTATAGTCAGGAAGATTCATATGTCTGAGTTCAAATCTGACCTCAGACACTTGTCAGCTGTGTGTCCTTGGGGAAGTCACTTAAACCTATTTGTCTCAGTTTCCTCAATTATAAATTGAGCGAGAGGAGGAGATGGCAAATTACTCTGGTATCTTTAATAAGAAAATCCCAAATGGGATCACAGAGCATCAGACCCAACGGAATAACAACCACAAATGGTAACCTTGCATTTCTTTTTTATCTTCTTTAATCTTTTCACACTAGGAGCCTATTAGAATAATCCATTTTGGTTCCTTTTGGAAGTTACTCATAATGCTTCCCTAATAAATGGTGCATTAACCCCCAGACCTTTTGGGAGATATAGTCCAATGAAAGAGTGGTTGTCTACACAGAGGTAGATCTAAAGTATAAGTAGACTTCCCCCTTTTTTGGAGTTCAAATGGCAGAGGCATTATTTATATGACAGAGTATGAAGTTCTCTTAGAAGCAAGAGCAGACTTACTATTCAGCTTCTTAGTAAACTAAGTTCTCTCAGATGGCCCATAAGCAGGGAGGAGCTCAGTTCACTGGAATGGCCCCCACCCTGGGGGTGATTCACTGTCAAAGAGCTACCCAAGATGGGAAAACCTGATAGGGGGTGGGGCAGGCAGCAGTTTCCAGTTCTCCCACCTTGCCCCTGGCACCTGATCCATCTTTGACTGGCTTTGAAGCTATAAAGAGCTTATTAGCAAAATATCAGTGTTCACTGAACCCAGATAGGATGGAGAGCCCATTCAAGAAAGAGAAGGGACTGACGTTGTCTCTTGGAGAATCTCTACTTTGACACTACTGTCCTGGGCTAACTCTATTATTGACTGGCAAAGCTCTTACCTGTATGTGTTTGTTTGGCTGGAGATTTTGTTCTCTCTCAGGACTGAAGTGCAGGGTTAGACTGAGCCTACATTTCCTTTCACTAATTTCCCTTGACCTAGGCCAGTGAATGCCGTGGGTTCTTACCATTAACTCCCAGCCAGAAGGTTAACCTGAAGTAACAGCATACTCACATGTGAAGATTCTCAAGCCAGTTGTTCCATTTTCAAGCCTGAATAACTTTTCAAAGTCTCCTTTTCCTTGTAGGTTAATTGGGAGCATCAGGCTGGAGAAGGAAGAAGGGATAAGATATGACTGATACGGCAAAATAGAAAAAAATGGAAAATTTACAGCAAAAGCAAATCTTTTCTGGTTCTGAATGCCTTGGGACATTTAGAGAGCTCTCCCAATATCTGTAGGGGAAAAAAAGGCTCATTTTAATAGTTCCTTTTATATAGGTTGGCTACAAAACTACTTCCTCACAGCTTTCTTCAGAGTGAGTGAGACAGAGTGTAGTGCAAGTGAAACTGGCCATGTTTTAAAGATGAGGAAATGAAGTTCAGATAGCAGGGGGTGTGACCAGGAAGTCTTTGGTATAAAAACTATTTTTCTTTTCACACTCTGTCCCGCATGGAAATCAGAATTGGAAGACACTTGCAAATAGGAAGACAGCATGCCTAATGACCTCAAGGGTTACTTTATTTGGAGAAGATTCATGGGGAGAAAGGAAATGGAGAGAGGAAGAGGATTGAGAACAGCTGACTGGCGGGATGTAAAGGGCCTCTTGATAGGGTGAAGGGACTGGGAACTCAGCCTCAAGAACACAAGACCTGATGGGCTCAGGAGGCATGAAGGGCTGAGTTAGAATCACACCTTAGATACTTGCTACTTGTGTGACTCTGAGAAAGTCACTGCATTTCTGCTTCAGTTTTCTCTTCTGGAAATGGGAATAATAAAGCCCCCTCCTGCCTTGACTTGTTGTGAGGATACAATAAGATAACATTTGAAAAGTGCTTTGTAAATGTTAAAGTGTTTTAAAATGCTATTATTAATTATTATTATTTGAATGGATGTATTCACCTTTGGTTCCAATGGGCAGAACCAAGAACTATGGGTATATATTCAGAAAGACAAAATAAGACTTGGATGTTAGGGAGAAAAATACTAACAATCCTCCCAAAGACAAAGATTGCCTGGAGACATGTTGATTTCCCCCAGTTGGATGTCTTCAAGTAATGTCTGAATGGCCATTTTCTTCTGTGTGCTATAGTGAGGAGTCCTCTAGTGTGTGGGTTGCACTAGATGGTCTTAGAGGGTCCAACCAACTCTTTACTGATACACTGACTGATTTCAGCAGCTATGAGTTCTAATTCCCTTAAATGCAAGAGGGGGTAAATGAATAAAAGTGTGCATGAAGGAATAAATGAGAGAACAAATGATCTATGTCTCCCTATTACCTCCAGGATCAAATAAAAATCTTGGGTTTGAATTCCTCCATGAGTGGACCCCTTCCTAGGCAGAACCTTATTCTTCCCAATGTCCTCTTTGTTCCAGTGACTCTTCTTGATTTGATATTCTAATCAGTTTCAGATGATCAGCCTCTCTGATAGACTGCAGAAGAATCCCAATCTACTTCCCAAGCGGGCAGCCAATAAGAACAAAGCTAGGAACCTGTACATCCATCCATTCCTGTCTTGTTTATTTCTTACTTCTTTGCTCATTGAAGAGGCCATCCCTTGAATCACTTCTTAAGAAAGCTTGTTCACTGAATGGGTACTGCCTCACTCAAAGTGAGCACTTGAAGAGATCTTAGCTTAAAAAGGGCAAGATCTCCCACTGCACTCTAGGACATCTTCAGTTGTCCTGATGAATATCTAGCCACTGGATCCAAATGGTTCTGGAAGAGAAAGTGAGATAACCTTCCCTCACTCAAATCAGTCAATGACGAATTATGTCATCACCTCCCTGATACCATTGTCCTCTCTGAGAATAAAGGACATAGAATGGAATCACAATCACAGTTCATAGTGTATTTGAAGGTGAATCAGAAGGACCACTAAAAAAAACAAAAAACAAAACCCAAAACAAGCAAACGTAAAACCAGCATAAGTGTTCAGGTCAAAGAGGTGTACAGGAGTCTTTCCTAAGGCCACTCCCCCAAGTTATTAGGGCCCTTACTCCCCCAACCCTAATGCTGCTGCTACTGCTGTTATTGATGATATAACTTTGCATATAGCTGGAGACGCACGGTCCCTCCCTTCCCTATGTGTGTGCTGCTTCACCACACTGCAGTATAATCTCCTTGAGGGCACAGACTAATTTGTTTCTGTTTTTGTAACCACACAGTACAATACTGTTATGCTACTGTTATGCATTTTTAAGTCATATCTGATTCTTTGTTTTTGTTTTTTTTAATTTATTTATTTTTAGTTTTCAACATTCACTTCCAAAAGATTTTGAGTTCCAAATTTTCTCCTTATCTCTCCCCTC
The DNA here is from genome assembly GCA_023548195.1 of Bettongia penicillata ogilbyi. Classification (NCBI taxonomy): domain Eukaryota; kingdom Metazoa; phylum Chordata; class Mammalia; order Diprotodontia; family Potoroidae; genus Bettongia; species Bettongia penicillata. The sequence continues at coordinate 1,247,585 of JAJHZJ010000584.1, forward strand.
CCCCACTCCAAGACACTGTGGATTCTGATTACCCTTTTGCCCAATCTGTCCTCCCTTCTAGGTGGTGCAGTGGATAGAGCACCAGTGCAGGAGTCAGGAGGACTTGAGTTCAAATCTCACCTCAGACACTTGACACTCACTAGCTGTGTGACCTTGGGCAAGTCACTTAACCCCAACTGCCTCATCCAAGGTCATCTCCAGTCATCCTGATGACTATCTGATCACTGAATTCAGATGGCTCTGGAGGGTAAGTGATGCCGGTGACCTGCACAGTCCTCCTTCACTCAAAATAAAGTCAAGTGAAAATCATGTCATTATTTCCTTGATGGCATGGTCTTCTTCAGCAAAGAAGGACGGACACACACACACAAACACACATGCACACACACACACACACACACACACTTCCCTTTTATCACACCTCTCCCTTACCTTATCCCCATCTTCTCTCTTGTCTTCCAGGGCAAGATAAATTTCTATGCTCTTTATTTCTTATTTACCAGCTGTATGCAAAAACAATTCTCAACATTCGTTCCTAAAACTTTGAGTTCCAATTCTTTCCCTTCCTCCCTCCCCACCCATCCCCACTGAGCATGCAAGCAATTCAATATAGGCTATACATGTGTAGTTATGCAAAAGACTTCCATTATAGTAATGTTGTGAAAGACTAATTATATTTCCCTCCATCCTATCTTGCCCCTCATTTATTCTTTCTTTAAATGAATTTATTTATTTAACTTCTAACATTCATTTTCACAAAATTTTGGGTTCCAAATTTTCTCCTCACTTCTCCCCTCCCCTGCCCAAAATGTCAAGCATTCGAATTGCCCCTATCACCAATCTGCCCTCTCTTCTAACATCCCTCCCTTCCCCTGTCCCCATCTTCTCTTTTGTCCTGTAGGCCAGATAACTTTCTATATCCCATTACCTGTATTTCTTATTTCCTAGTAGCAAGAACAATACTCAACAGTTGTTCCTAAAACTTTGACTTCCGACTTCTCTTCATCCCTCCCTCTCCATGCATTTCCTTTGGGAAGGCAAGCAATTCAATGTAGGCCATATCTGTGTAGTTTTGCAAATGACTACCATAATAGTCATGTTGTGTAAGACTAACTATATTTCTCTCCATCCCATCCTGCCCCCCATTGCTTCTATTCTCTCTTTTGATCCTGTCCCTCCCCAAGAGTGCTGACTTCAAATTGTTCCCTCCTCCCATTGCCCTCCCTTCCATCATCCCCCCCGCTTATCCCCTTCTCCCCCACTTTCATGTATTGTAAGATATGTTTTCATACCAAAATGAGTGTGCATTTTATTCCTTCCTTTAGTCGAATGTGATGAGAGTAAGCTTCATGTTTTTCTCTCTCCTCCCCTCTTTTTTCCTCCACTGAAGTCTTTTGCTTGCCTGTTTTATGAGAGATAATTTGCCCCATTCAATTTCTCCCTTTCTCCTCCCAATATATTTCTCTCTCACTGCTTAATTTCATTTTTTAAAGATATGATCCCATCCTATTCAATTCACTTTGTGGTCTATGTGTGTGTGTGTGTGTGTGTGTGTGTGTGTGTGTGTGTAATCCTACCAACTACTGAAGAGTTTCAAGAGTTGCAAATATTGTGTTTGATTGTAGGAATGTAAACAGTTCAACTTTAATAAATCCCTTATGACTTCTCTTTCCTGTTTACCTTTTCATGCTTCTCTTCATTCTTGTGTTTGAAATGAAAATTTTCTTTTCAGCTCTGGTCTTTTCATCAAAAATGCTTGAAAGTCAGAGGAGCAGATCCGAGTAGGCTTCAGGGACAGAACCTCTGGCGGCCACGAAGGTCCCTCCGCCCACAGATGCTACAGGTCAGTGAGAGAGACGTCTAGGCTGGCTGAGAGGGGAGCGGGGTGTCTCCTTGACTTGGGCCCCCTCGGGAGGCAGCAGCAGATGGAGCAGCAGAGGCAGTGGCAGAGGCAGCAGCAGAGGCAGCAGAGGGGGCAGTGGCAGAGGCAGTGGTGGTGGCCCGGGACAGCAGGCAGCAGCAGGCAGAACTTCAGGTCTCTGCATAAACCCCCTGAGGGAACTGAGCCTGGGAGATGGCCCTGCCCCCACCTGCTCCATTACTGACGGTCTCTGCATAAAGCCCCCGAGGGAACTGAGCCTGGGAAGTGGTCCTGCCCCAACCCGAGCACCAGAACTTAATCTCACATTGAATAACAGCCCTGCCTGCCAGGGAAAGCCCATTTGAATCTCAGAATCCAAGCACTAGCTGGGCAGATCTAGGCGGGAGTGGACAGGAATCTCAGAAGTCAAGTAACTGGCTGGGAAAATGGCCAGTAAAGGGAAGAAAAATAAGACTATAGAAAGCTACTTTGATGGAGTTCAGATGTTTCTGCCCTTCAATTCTGATGAAGAGGAAGGATTCTAACCATCAGGGAAAGATGTGGATATCGGGGCCTCTGTATCACAGACATCCCAGGTGGATGTCTGGTGGGCTCAGGCCATGGAAGAGCTAAAAAAGGATTTTGAAAATCAAGTTAGACAGGTGGAGGAAAAACTGGGAAGAGAAATGAGAGAGATGCAAGAAAAGCATGAAAAATGGGTCAATACCTTGGTAAAGGAGACCCAAAAAAATGCTGAAGAAAATAAAACCTTGAAAAATAGGCTCACTCAATTGGCAAAAGAGGTTCAAAAAGCCAATAAGGAGAAGAATGCTTTCAATGGCAGAATTAGCAAAATGGAAAAAGAGGTTCCAAAGTTCACTGAAGATAATAGTTCTCTCAAAATTAGAATGGAACAGATGGAGGCTAATGACTTTCTGAGAAACCAAGAAATCACAAAACAAAACCAAAAGAATGAAAAAATGGAAGAGAATGTGAAATATCTCATTGGAAAAACAACTGACCTGGAAAATAGATCCAGGAGAGACAATTTAAAAATTATGGGACTACCTGAAAGTCATGATCAAAAAAAGAGCCTACACATCACCTTTCATGAAATTATCAAGGAAAACTGCCCTGATATTCTACAACCAGAGGGCAAAATAAGTATTGAAAGAATCCATCGATCACTGCCTGAAAGAGATCCAAAAAGAGAAACTCCTAGGAACATTGCGGCCAAATTCCAGAATTCCAGGTCAAGGAGAAAATATTGCAAGCACCTAAAAAGAAACAATTCCAGTACTGTGGAAATACAATCAGGATAACTCAAGATCTAGCAGCTTCTACATTAAGGGATCGAAGGGCGTGGAATAGGATATTCCAGAAGTCAAAGGAACTAGGACTGAAACCAAAAATCACCTACCCATAAAACTGAGTATAATACTTCAAGGGAAAATATGGTCTTTCAATGAAACAGACGACTTTCAATCATTCTTGATGAAAAGACCAGAGCTGAAAAGAAAATCTGACTTTCAAACACAAGAATGAGAAGAAGCATGAAAAAGTAAACAGCAAAGAGAAGTCATAAGGGACTTACCAAAAGTGAACTGTTTACATTCCTACATGGAAAGACAATATTTGTAACTCTTAAAATTTTTCAGTATCTGGGTAGTTGGTGGGACCACACACACACACGCACACACACATGTACATGCATGTATGCACACACGCATACACACATGCACGCACATACAGAGACAGAGAGCACAGAGTGAATTGAATGGGATGGGACCATATCTCAAAAGAAGTTAAGGTAAATGGTGAGAGAGAAATGTAGTGGGAGGAAAGAGGGTGAAATGGAATGGGGTAAATTATATCTCATTCAAGAGGCAAGCAGGAGACTTTTTAGTGGAGGGAAAAAGAGGAGAGCTGAGAAAAAAAAAAAAAACAAGAAGTTTACCCTCATCACATTTGACTAAAGGAAGGAATAAATTGCACACTCATTTTGGCATAAAAACCTATCTTACAATACAGGAAAGTGGGGGAGAAGGAGATAAGCAATGGGTGGGCATGATGGTAGGGAGGACAATGGGAGTAGGGAGCAATTTAAAGTCAACACTCGGGGAAGGACAGGATCAAAAGACAGAATAGAAACAATGGGGGGCAGGATAGGATGGACGGAAATATAATTAGTCTTACACAACACGACTATTATGGAAGTCATTTGCAAAACTGCACAGATAGGGCCTATATTGAATTGCCTGCCTTCCCAAAGGGAATGGGTGGGGAGGGAGGGATGAGGAGAATTTGGAGCTCAAAGTTTTAGGAACAACTGTTGAGTATTGTTCTTGCTACTAGGAAATAAGAAATACAGTTAATGGGGAATAGAAAGTCATCTGGCCCTACAGGACAAAAGAGAAGATGGGGACAAGAGAAGGGAGGGAGGATAGAAGAGAGGGCAGATTGGTGATAGGGAAAATTAGATTGCTCAGTGTATTGGGGTGGGGGGAGGGGATAAAAGGGGAGAAAATTTGGAACCCAAAATTTTGTGAAAATGAATGTAAAAAGTTAAATAAATAAATTAAAAAAAGAATGCTTGAAAGTCCTCTATTTCATTGAATGACCATTTTTTCCCCTGAAGTATTATACTCAGTTTTCCTAGGTAGGTGATTTTTGGTTTTAGTCCTAGTTCCTTTAACTTCTGGAATATCCTATTCCATGCCCTTTGATCCCTTAATGTAGAAGCTGCTAGGTCTTGTGTGATCCTGATTGTATTTCCACAATATTTGAATTGTTTCTTTCTAGCTGCTTGCAATATTTTCTCCTTGACCAGGGAACTCTGGAATTTGGCTACAATGTTCCTAGGAGTTTCTCTTTTTGGATTTCTTTCAGGAGGTGATCGATAGAATCTTTCAATACTTATTTTGCCTTCTAGTTCTAAAATATCAGGGCAGTTTTCCTTGATAATTTTATGAAAGATGATGTCTAGGCTCTATTTTTGACCATGGCTTTCAGGTAGCCCATAATTTTTACGTTATCTCTCCTGTATCTATTTTCCAGGTCAGTTGTTTTTCCAATGAGCTATTCCACATTATCTTCCATTTTTTCATTCTTTTAGTTTTGTTCTGTGATTTCTTGGTTTCTCATAAAGTCATTAGCCTCCATGTGTTCCATTGTAATTTGTAAAGAACTATTTTCTTCAGTGAGCATTTGGACCTCCTTTTCCATTTGACTAATTCTACTTTCTAAAGCATTCTTCTCCTCTTTTTGAACCTCTTTTGCCAATTGAGTGAGCCTATTTTTCAAGGTGTTATTTTCTTCAGCATTTTTTGTGTCTCCTTTAGCAAGGTGCTGACCTGCTTTTCATACTTCTCTTACATCCCTTTCATTTCTCTTCCCAGCTTTTCCTCCACCTCTCTAACTTGATTTTCAAAATCCTTTTTGAGCTCTTTTGTGGCCTGAGACCACTTTATTTTGGATGTTTGGGATACAGAAGCCTTGACTTCTATGTCTTTTCCTGATGGTAAACATTGTTCTTCCTCATCAGAAAGGATGGGAGGAGATATCTGTTCACCAAGAAAGTAACCTTCTATGGTCTTATTTTTTTCCCTTTTATGGGCATTTTCCCAACCAGTTACTTGACTTTTGGGTCCTTTGTCAAGAGTAGGGTATACTCGGAGAATCTGTGAGATCTCAGTTCCTCCAAGGTGGCACAATCAAGCGTTTACTGGTCTGGACACAGAGAAGGATTTTTATGTCCAGAATCTTAGCAATTAGCTCTCCACAGCCACCTAGCCTCCAGTTCCCAAGTCAGTACTGGGGGCTGATTTTCCGATAAGCTGGATGGGCAGGGCTGCCATTCAGTGTGAGGCAAAGACCAGCTCAGGCAGGGCCACTACCTAGGGCTGAGGTAAGACTCAGCTCTTCAGTGCCCCCAGGGGTTTTTACACTCCAACAATGAGCAGTCTGTATGGGCTGCTTTGATGCTTGTGTGGACACTGCCTGCTGCCAGAGCTATGGGAAAGCCCTTCTCCCTTCCTGGGCAGCTGATAAAACCCCTTCACTGACCTATGGTGCCTGTGGGTTGAGGGATCTGAGGATCCGCTGCTGTGACTGAATATTCCGCCCCTCCTCCCAGAGTCTCGTTGTGCTGAACCATGTGGCCAAGGCTGTTCTGGGCTCCAAGCTCTGCTCTGCGTCCAGCACAACTGACGTTTCTGTGGGCCTTTCAGGTGACCATTGGCTGGAAATCTCCTCCACTCGGTTGTTCTACACTTCTGCTGCTCCAGAATTTGTTGAGAGTCCCTCTCTATAGCTATTTTGTGGGCTGTGTGGGGAGACCCAATGTGCATCTTTCTAGTCTGCCATCTTCACCCCTCATTTATTCTATCCTCTCTTTTGACCTTGTATGTCCCCTAAAGTGTTTGCTTCTAATTACACCTTCCTCCCATTTGCTTTTCCTTCTATCATCCCCCCACCCCCACTTATCTTCTTCTCCCCTACCTTCCTATAGTGTAAGATAGATTTTTATACCAAATTGAGTATGCATGTTATTCCCTTCTTAAGCCACATGTGATGAGAGTAAGCTTCACTTTTTTCCTCTTACCTCTCTCCTTTCTGCTCCATTGAAAAAACTTTTTCTTGACTCCTTTATGAGAGATAATTTGCCCCATTCCATTTCTCCCTTTCTTTTCCCCAAATATTCCCCTCTCATTCCTTAATTTTTCCCCCTGAAGTATTATACTCAGTTTTTCTGGTTAGGTGATTCTTGATTTTAATCCCAGTTCCTTCGACTTTTGGAATATCATGTTTCAGGTCCTTTTGATCTCTTACTGTGGAAGCTGCTAGATCTTGCATTATCCTGATTGCATTTCCACAATACTAGAGTTGCATCTTTCTAGCTGCTTGCAATATTTTCTCCTCGACCTGGGACACTTGGAGTTTGGATACAATATTCCTAGGAATTTTTCTTTTTGGATCTCTTTCAGGAAGTGATGGGTGGATTTTTTCAATATTAATTTTTCCTTCTGGTTCTAGAATATCAGGGCAGTTTTCCTTGATAATTTCATGAAAGATAATGTCTAGGCTCTTTTTTTCATCATGGCTTTCAGATAGTTCCATAATTTTGAAATTGCCTCTCCTGGATCTATTTTTCAGTCACTTTTTTGTCCAATGAGATTTTTCAAAATGTCTCCAATTTTTTCATTCTTTTGGTTTTACTATGTAATTTCTTGGTTTCTCATAAAATCATTAACTTCCATCTACTCCATTCTTATTTTTAAAGAACTATTTTCTTCAGTGAGCTTTTGAGCCTCTTTTTCCATTTGAGTAATTCTGCTTTTTAAAGCACTTTTCTCCTCATTGACTTTTTGGGCCTCTTTTTCCATTTGGATTAGTCTATTTTAAAGGTGTTGTTTTCTTCAGAATTTTTTGGGTCTCCTTTAGAAAGATGTTGACTCGCTTTTTAAGATTTTTTTCCATCACTCTCATTTCTTTTCCTAATTTTTCCTCCACCTCTCTTACTTTATTTTCAAAATACTTTTTGAGCTCTTCCATGGCCTGAGAGCATGACATATTTATTTTGGAGATTCTGCCTTGACTTGTATGGCTTCTTCTGATGGTATGCTTTGTTCTGCCTCATCTTAAAGGGTGGAGGAAAATACCTGTTTACCAAAAAACTAACCTATAGTCTTACTTGTTTCCCCTTTTTTTGGGCATTTTTCCAGTCAGTTACTTGACTTTTGAGTTCTTTGCCCAGAAGAGGATGTATTCTGGGGCCCTGTAACTTCTCAGTTCCTCCAAGGTGGCACAAGGTAGCTGGCCTGTGCTCTGCTCTGGAAGATAGTACAAATTTTTCTGCTGAGGATCTCTGAAGCTTTCTTTGACATTTATGGGTTGAGCAATTCTGAACTATAGCTGCTGCCACTGCCAGCGATTCTGCCCCTGAGGCCTGCTTGTGCTGTGCAGCCAAGCCTGGGCTGTCTTCCGAGGGCTGCACTCTATCTGCCTTCCAGGCTGTCTTGGGCTGGAAATCTCTTTTATTCTGTCATTATGTGACTTCTGCTCATCTAGAATTTGTTTAGGGTCATTTTTACAGATATTTTATGGGCTATGGGGGGAGAACTAGAGCAGATGCATCTTTCTACTCCTCCATCTTGTGCCCTGATTTTCCGTGAACTCTTAAAAAGATGTGTTTGTAACACATAATATCTATTAAAGACGAATTTTTTGAGTTGTCCCTGGGATTTCATTGGCATACTCTTACTATGGAAACTCCTTCTATGAATTCATTTAGCAGCTACTCTGCAACTTTCAATCTTATAGATTTTTCAGGATCACCAAGAAGCTGAATACACAAAGTTCATAGCCAATAACTATTATAGACAACACTTGAATCCAGGTCATTCTAACTCAGTGGTAATCTCATTATACATTAAATAAAGTAATTGTTTTAACTAAAATATGACATTTAAATATCCGTTTATTCAGTTATTCTAAAGTACCTCCTATGTGCACAGAACTGTTCATTGTAGATGATCAGAAAATGTATATAAGGTATAGTCCCTTCATTTATGTGGGATGCCACTTCAGAGATCATCTAGTTCAACCTGACCCTAACCAAGATTTCCCTGTACAATGTACCTGGCTAGAGAGAGTCCAGACCTTACTTGAAGAACTCTGGTGAGATGGAACTCGCCACTTCCTGAAGGGCTTACTGTATAGGAGGAGAAATACACCATTGATAATAAGAATATACAATATTAAATGTCAGGTGTATCAGAAATATATAAAACCAAGGTGAAGCACAACTGGGACTCAGAAGAGATGCTGAGCCTGGATAGGTCAGTTTAAGAGTCATTTACACAATCATTTCAGCTGAAGCTGTGGGAGTGAATAAGGATAAAAAAGAAGAGAATGTAGATACAGAAAAGAGTAAGTGCAGGCCTTTAGTTAGTATACTTGTCAAGAGGTTTAGAAGAGAAAATAAGGGATCTATAAGCAGAAAGGATATTATAATGTTTGCAGCAGAAGTAAAAGGGTTGGAAGTCTCAAGCTCAAAAAGGATTTTTTAAATCAAATAAGAAGAGTTGAAAAACATTGAAAAAAGAAATGATAATTATTCAAGAGAATGATGGAAAAGAGTCAACATCTTGGTAAAGGATGCACCAGAAAAATGGAAAAAAAAGATGTATAAAAATTTACTAAAGACAGTAATTCCTGAAAACAGAATTAGCCAAAAAAAAAAATGAGGCACAAAAGCTAACTGAAGAAGATAATTCTTTAAAAATTAGAATTGTATAATGCAAAGTTAATGGACATATACTATAACAAGAATGAAGCACACAAAAACAAAATAATTGAAAAAATAGAAGAAAATGTGAATCATCTTACTGGGGAAAAACAGACATGAAAAATACATATAGGAGAGATAACTTAAGAATTATTAGAATATTTGAAATCTCTGATCAAAGAAAAGAGCCTCGACATTATTTTTCAAGAAATCATGAAAGAAAACTCTCCTAGTATCTTAGAATCAGAGCTTAAAATACAAACTGAAAGAATCTACTTATCAATAACTGAAAAAGAACCCAAAGTGAAAACTCTCAGGAATATTATAACCAAATTCCACAACTGCCAGGTCAAGGAGAAAATATTGCAAGAAACATGAAAAAAATGCAAATGTTGTGGAGTCACAGGATTACATAGAATTTAGCAGCTTCTATATTAAAGGACTGAAGTGCTTAGAATGTAATGTTCCAGAAGGAAAAGGAGCTAGGATTGGAAACAAGAATTACCTACCCAGCAAAATTAAGCACAATCATTTAGAGGGAAAAATGGGCATTCAATGAAAAAGAGGATTTTCAAGAATTCCTGGTTAAAAGACCAGATCTAAAAAGAAAATTTCAAATTCAAGACTCAAAAATAACATAAAAATGTAATCAAGAAAGCAAAAGCAAAAGGGATTCAACAAGTCAAAGTTATTAACATCCCTACATTGAAAGATGATGTCTGTGACTCTTAAGAACTATGTCACAATTAGGGCATTTAGAAGCAGCCTACCTAGTAAGAGGGTCTAGGTATAAATTGACTTTGATAGAATGATATCTAAAAACATAAAAAGTGAGAGAGGATTGCACTTGGAGAAGAGGGAAGGGAGAGGTATAATGGGGTAAATTATTTCACATAAAGAGAAATGAAAGACTTATTACAAGAGAGGGAAAGATGGGAGGCCAATAGACCTCACTTGAACCTTTCAGTGAAATTGACTCGAGAGAATAACCAGCACAATTAGTTGAGTATGGAAATGTGTCTTACCCTATAGAGTACACACACACACACACACACACACACACACACACACACACACTTTTTTCAGCAGTACATGGCACTTACAGAAAAATTGACCATGTATTAGGGTATATATACCTCACAATCAAATGCAGAGAGGTAGAAATATCAAATGTATCCTTTTCAGATCATAATACAATAAAATTATATTCAATAAAGGACAATGGAAAATATATTAAAAATGAATTGGAAACTAAATAATCTAACCTTAAAGAATGAGGTCAAAGAAAAAAAATCATAGAAGCAATAAATAATTTCATTAAAGAAAATCACACAGTGAGAAAGCATACCAAAATTTATGGGATGCAGCCAAAGAAGTGATTTGGGGATACACACACACACACACACACACAGATATGTGTGTGTCTATGTATGCATATGTAGGTATGTATACATACATATATACATACACACATACACATTTATATATTTATATACACATACATATATACACAAACATACACACATATAGATATATATGCACATACATATGTATACATATGTATATATACTATATGTGTGTGCGTATATATATGTATGTATATATGTGTGTGTGTGTATCCCAAAACTTGTACAGAGCTACACAATCGTACACAGAAATAGGAGTGGTGCCCAAGAGGTCTCCAGCCTATAAATTAAATTTTATTGCAATAATGTGGAATTGAGGTTCTGGGTTGTTAAGTTTTAATTAGTTGCAGACGGAGGTGTTTGGAGTATCAGATGCCACCTACAACACACCGACTTTATGGCTGAACAGTCTGACCCAGAGAGGTAAAAAAATGTGACTCATAGTCACATTAATGGGAAGGCAAAGTCTGATTTGAAATTCAATACTCATTCTTTTCCCTAAGCTGCTTCCCAAATCCGTATAGAAAGACAGCAAAACACTGTAGAAAAGAGACCAGTTGCAGTCAGCATAGGCTTGATTCAAAGCCTGACTGTGGAATTTACTAGATATGTGATCATAGCAAGTCACTTACACTTCTAGAACTTCAGTTTCCTTATCTGTAAAATGGGATAATTGTACCTATATTAACTGATCATGGCTTTCTCATGAGAAATAAATGAGCTAATAGTTCTCAAGCAACTATTGCTATTATTGCAATGTCAACAATAATAGCCTCAGAGAACTAGGAGATCTGCATCATCTCTATTGAGACAGAATCACAGAATGTTAGAACTGAGAGTCACCTTCAAGATCATCTAGTCCAATTGCCTCTCTTCACAGATGAAGAAACTGAGTTTCAGAGAAAAGAAGAGATTATCCCAATGTTTTATTGCTAGTTAGAGGTCATAGTAACTAGACCAGACTCCAGAGTTCCTAAGTCCTTGACCAGTGCTCTCTCCACTCCATAATGTAGCCTCATGACTTCCTGTGTTTCTTGGTATTTCTTCTTCCAAAAGACAAGATGACCATACAGCAAGGCTAGTACCTACGGGTATTTCTCCTCACTTCTCCCATCTATGCAATGGATCCAGTAAATATAAGCCAATATCTGTTCGTTAGAAAGAAGAATCTCATATGGAAAGTGCAAATCCAGCCCAAGAAAGAGGCAACTCTATCATGTGCTTCCTCTTCCTTCCCTCCCCTTTCCCATTTCTTTTATATATCTTCTTACTATTTCATTTTTCTAATCATCATTTAGAAATTGCTCATTGAGGGCATAACCTATTTGCTCATTAAGGGACCACATATGCACAAAAGTTGTTTTCCCTTTGTAGTACTAATGAAAACTACCCGAGGACAGGGACTGTTTCGTTTCTGTCTGAATAACCCGTGTCCAGGATGTTCTTCGGCGCGTAGTAGGAGTTTGCTAAAAACTTTTTGATTGGTTCATTAGTTGTTGATGATCCTGGATTCCTCAGTGAAAAACCAGTCTGGGAACAATGTTGGAGAGGACAAAGGGGTGTGTCCCCTCAGGCGGGGCACAACCAGAGAGGCAGGCTCTTGATGTTTGACCGGTTTAATCGCACCCTGAGAACTATTTGGACTCAATACTTTCATTGCTGAAAGAGTAGATGACTGCAGTAGGATCTTGAGCCCCTGGAGAAAAAGATCAGATTCAGATTGAGAAAAAGGGGAGAGTCGGAACACATACTGTTTGCCATCCATTAAAGTTCTCGGCTAGTACAACTCAATTCTGACAAGTTGAGTCTGCGGAGAAGGCTGCTCACCACAGAGGCTTCCTACCTCCAACACAGGAAAGGGATTTCTTTAACAGAAATCACACCTTAAACAGGTAAGGCCAACTGACTTCTCTCTTTTTCTACCGAGCTGTTTTTGAATACATGTACAAGGGCACAAAAAAATTGTGTCAAGCTTCAAGGGGACAAGGAAATCCTCCTTCTCCTACAAGACCCACCAAGGTAATGTGAACCTGTGGCAAGCAAATAGACAACGCATAATGTCTAGTTTTTATCACCGACATCCCATTTGACTAGAGGCAACTACTTAAACCTCACACCTTCTAAACTGGAAAGGGCTGATGATCACGGTGATCGTATATAACATGACCTGCCTTACCCAACCTATAGGGATACATGAATGCTGGGGTTCAAAGGTTCTCTGGTTTTCTAGCCCTCTATCCTCTCCCTCTGTTCCTCCCTCCTTTTATCCTTTCCTTTCTTCCTTCATCTTTGTCTCCTTCTTTCCTTCTTACTTCTCCTTCCTTCCTTCCTTCCTTCCTTCCTTCCTTCCTTCCTTCCTTCCTTCCTTCCTTCCTTCCTTCCTTCCATCCTTCTTTCCTTCCATTGTTCTATCATAGTCACTTCTTTATGCAAGGATACATGTGTATATACATGTATATGTTTACATATATCTATATAAATATACACATACATGTGCACATAGACATACTCCCTTATCAGCTATTCTGGATTTTATTAGAAAAAAGCTACAATTCTGAGCACACTTTGATAGTATCATAGAGGTTGGGTCAATATTTAAAAAAATTGAATGCTAATGGCTATAAAGATTTTAACTTCATCCCACCGAGGAGGAAGGAAAATTCCATCTCTGCACAAGGTTCTCCCAAACTGACTCCCTGAATTTCCTCTCTTGTGAGAGCTGTCATTCTATCTGTATTGTTTTACACTTGTAAGATAATCTCATTCTCAGTTACTGCGGGGGTTTTTCTGGGGATGCTAATTTTAGCCACTGTTTTTTTTCTTCTTCTGCCAAAAAGGTTGCATTCTCCTTAGTGGTGAAAAAGAACACTTCCGTGTGTGCGTGTGTGTGTGTGTGTGTGTGTGTGTGTGTGTGCTACACACTCACATGCACACTCCTGTAGTTCTCCCAAACGACTCTCTTGTTATATGTGGTGACAGGATGAAAACTCACTGTCATGGGCTCGCCAGGGACTGGCCAAGGCAGGATCTCACCACATATTTGATCATTGTGCTCTTTTCTATCATGCTCCCTTTAGTAGGGCTGCCAAAAAAACAAACCACTTATTTGCTCTTCCCCCCTACACAGCAATGATGTCCTCACCCCTGGTCTTGGCACAGAGGAATCTTGATGGCTAAGATGCTTTCCCACCTTGCTGCTGCTTCTTAGAATCCTGAGCTTTCTACAGAGCAAAGTTCATGGACCACCTCCTCCTACATGAGGCCTTTCCTGAACCTCGATTCTGTCCCTCTCCCTTGGGATCCTTTTCTATATACTTTCTTTTTGCTGATCTGTGGTCGTGTTTTAAAGTCTAAATTCTATGTAAGCCCCTAGAAGGTATTGGATGTTTTCAATTTTGATATATTTCTCTAGTGCCTAACAAAAAGTCTGATACATAGTTACAAATAATCTATTAACCAATATGTGCTTATTAAACACCTTCTACATGCCAAGCACTAAGAATACAAAAGGGAAATATTTCCAGTCCTCAAGATGTTTTTTTTTTTCTAGTGGGGGAGACGAACTGCTTATGTAGAGGGATGTGGAAAATGTATACAAACCAGGCTCCAGGTCATCTTGGGTGGCAGAGGACTAGTAGCTAAGGGGGACCAGAAAATATGTAAGGCACAAAGTGGAGCTTTCATTGCGCTTAGCAATTCTAGAAGTTGGAGGTAAGCAGGGAGTTAGTTTGTTCCAGGCCCTGGGAACATCTGGTGTGGAGGCCAAGAGATGGAAGCTGGAGTACCTTGTTTTAGGAATAGGAAAAAAAAGTGTGCAGCATGGCTGGAATACTTTAAACGCCAGATTGGCCCTGGAATTTATTGAATAGAGGTTGCCATGAAGACACTCAATGAAAGTTTATGTCTTTGTCCATCAGTTCAATTAACATTTATTTGCAACCTACAATAGGCCAGACTTGTTCATTGAGTGACCTGAAAGTATCTTTTAGGGTTTGGTCCTATTAAATTGAGGGAATAAGATTGCTGATCTTATTAGGTAGGCTCCAAGCTGACCCTGCCAACCAATGGCTTATTGATGGTATTTTCCCATAATAGCTGAGCATCCTGCCTGCATCAAGAATAGGAAATGAGCTGTCATTTCTGGCTTCCAGATGAGGAAATGGGACCAGGTGAGGTTCAACATTCCTAGGGAGTAGAGAAATCACCAAGAGGTTGAGAGAACACCCATCCTTAATTGATTAAATCCTACTGAAAGCCATGTGAGCTAGACTTGGAGTCAGGAAGCTTCCAAGTGCATCCTGCCTCAGGTACTTCCTGATTCTAAAGTCCTAAATAAGCCACTAACCTTTCAGAAGGTCATCTGTAAGTGAGAATATGAATACCTGTGCCACCTTCCTGGTTTGGATGTGAGGAAAATACTTCATGAACCTTCTATGGAGGCCCAAAGGGTCTGGAAAAATGATTGTGATTTAGATAGGTCCATTAGCATAAATAAAATCAGACCTCCACCCCACACCCTACCCCAAATCAAATGTTTTCAGTGAGCATGTTATGTCTCCTTGACTACAAGGATCTATGGTGTCCTCATCATGTCTCCAGGTTGATGCTAGTACCTGCCTTGGGCATTCTCACAGACATAGATAATTATAGGATCTCAGGGTGAGAGGGCATCTCCAAAATGTCAAACTCCAAGCTAGTGGGGCAATAGCTACGCAATTTCTACATTCCAATTAAGAGACAGGAAAAACTTGGCATGACAGTAACAATCCACAATTCCAATATCCTTTAAACTTTGGTTCTTTTCAAAGTCACAAATCTCTATGAGATAGAATAAACATGTAAAAAAACACCAGATTTTGTGTCATAAGATCCAAGTTCAAATACTGTCTTGGCTACTTTAATTACCTGTGTGATTTTGCACATCTTTAGACTTCTGCTTCTCCATAGTAGGAGGGAGTTTGATCTGATCATCCCTAAGGTCCTTCCAGTTCTGAGTCTGTCACTCTTTGCTCTCATGCCTCCATGACCTTGAATGTCCCTTTAGAAAGGGAATATCCTCTGCAGTCCTGATAGCAATACCAGCCAATCTCTAGGCATTTTTGAATGCCAATTCCCCTGCCTGGAAGGCACTCACTTTCTCATTCAGAATTCTTCCATTCCTTCATAGTTCAGCTCAGGCACAGCTGGTTCCATGGAATGTCTCCTGAGAGCCTAGAAAATAACCCTCTTCTCAGATTTCCCTACAGGCTTTTGTTTGGATTTCTCCTGTGCTCCCATCTCACTCTACCCTGTATCCAACTTCTTTGTGGGCATGTGTGTTCCCTATAAAAGAAGTTAAGGTCGTGGAAGGTAGGAATTGTGTCTTTTATAGAAAGGTGGATAGATAGATAGATAGATAGATAGATAGATAGATAGATAGATAGATAGATAAATAGATGATATATAGATAGATTACAGATAGATACATAGATGATAGATATATAGATAAATGGACATTTATCTATAAATAAATAAAATGGTATAGATACATAGATAAATGGATAGATGAATAGATAGAGATAGATATCAATACACACACATCACACACATGGTAATTTAGTTGTTGTGCTTTCTGATTCGAAGAGGACCAAAATGAAATACTATGTTCGAGTCAAGGTACAGTGTATCTGACTGGGATTGATCAGACCAATATGAGCTCAGCATGCTCAACCACAGGTCAGATGCAAATAGTCCATGTAAACTTTGAGGTGGAATTCTCTAAATTTGCACATCCTCCGTGTCCTTTGAGCTGTTTCAATTCTGCTTTGCTCACAGAGCACAACACCTTCTTTGATGTGGGCACACATGCTGAGTGACCCTGTGCCAGTACCTATCATGTCATACAGTCAATTCCAAAGCTCTTAAGAGAGTCCTTGAGAGTGTCCTTGTATTGCTTCTTCTGACCACCGTGAGTTGGCCTACCCTGTGTTCATTCTCCATGAAATAGTCTTTTTTGGCAGGTGTATGTTTTGCATTTGAACAACATGACCATCTTATCAGAGTTGTGCTCTCTGAAGCAGAGTTTGAATGCTTGGCAGTTTAGTTTCAGTGAGGACCTTAGTGTCTGGTACCTTATCCTGCCAGGTGATCTTCACAATTTTCCTAAGACAGTTCAAATGAAAGTGGTTCAGTTTTCTGGCATGGCGCTAGTAGACTGTCCATGTTTCACAGGCATACAACAATGAGGTCAGCACCATGGCTTTGTAGGCCTTTAGTTTGGTAATCAGTCTAATACCTCTCTCTCCAAAACCTTTCTTTGGAGCCTCCCAAACACTGAGCTGGCTCTGGTAATGCATACATCAACCTTATTATCAATGTGGACATCCCTGTAAAGTACACTACCAAGTTAAATTAACTTATCCACAGAATTCGAAACTTCTCCATTTGCCGTAACCAATGGTTCCACATACGGATATATATATATATTTGCTCATATACACATATATACACATATAAAACATATATGTACATGTGTGCATAAACACATATACATTCACATATATATTTATGTCTCCTCATACCCATAGTCTATATATCCACATATATACATATATTCATACATACGAATGTCTGTATGTGCACACACATCCACACATACACATATTATCAGTGCCTTGCATATAGTAAATGCCTAACGAATATTTCTGGGATTGAGATTAATTGATGAGGAGAATAGTCCTGAGCTAGATCGTGTCCATTTTATTATCCCCATTTGATAGGTGAGGGACTCAAGGTTGAAAGAGCTATGCTCAAAAGTGTGGGTAATGGAGGCTCAATTTTTACCCAAACATGATGATTCCCAATCCAGCAATATTCTTGCTAGGCCATATTGCCTATCCTCATTAATCTGGATCTCATGGAAACCTCCAAATAACAAAACTTACCCAACTGGCCGTATGTGGAATCGGATTGGTCCCTGCCCATGAAATCAAATGAGTCCAAAGGATCCACTCTGCACATTATTGGATTTGCTCTCTTAGCTTAGAAGACTCATTTTGAGGAAATCATAACAATAACACCACCGCCATCACTTTTATACAAATACAAGACAATACACAGCTCTTTGTGCACCTCTTGTGTAATCCCAGCATAGCACATAAATGTATTAAGAGACTCTCTACCAAAACCTTTCACTAATCCATCACTAGGGAGTGAGGATGATCATGGTTTGAGCTCTCCAAGACTATGCCACTGCAATCATGGCACTGGCAAGTTTGACCAATTCTGGAAAGGTCTCCTATATGGGTCTGCTGATGGATTGAGGATTTGTCAGTCAAGGGCACGCCTAACTAAGCACTCAGAGGCTTACTTTCTTAAAGCTTACCACCAGACATTGCTTGCATTTTGGGAAGCATGGCACTGTGGCAAGTACAATTCTTTGTGTACTTGCCTGTCAACTAAAATCCTGCCTCCTTGATCAAGTTATTTAATCTATATGGCTCTCAATTTCCTCATCTGTAAAATGGGGGTATGACTAATTGTCTTTCCATGACTTGTCCATCTCTAGTGCAATTATAATCTTCTAAAAGGCATAGCAAGATTGGCATTTACTTTGGCAGAGAAAAACCAAATATGAATAAATTCAATTTAATTGGCAAATATTTATAGTTCATCTATTATATTCAGAAGACTCCACCCACGTTAGAAAATTTTAAACATATAGTTGAGCGATATTCCTTTCAATGATAGAATCTCAGAGTTGGAAAGAACCTCAGTGACACAAAAACTCTTCTCCCTCCTTCTCTTCCTCCCTCCTTCCCTCTCTTCCCTTCTTTTCTATTAAGAAAATAATGAGGTTACCTGTGGTTGTAATATAATTATATATCGTTACCATTTTCAGCTCCCTTCTAATCTATTGTCTTATTCTGTTAGAATGTAAATTCCTTGAGAACATGGGCTATTTTTCCTTTTGCTTACATTTGCAGCATAGGCACTTACCACAGTGTCTGGAATTTTGTAAGGGCTCAATAAAAACGTGCTAACTAACCAACCAATTTGGGTCTAAAACTCAGGAAGGAGATCCAGAATAGAAATATACACTTGAGTCAACTGCACAAATATGGCAGTTGGATCCATCTCTTTTGGGATTTTAATCCAGAATCAATTTCTTATTGGAATAATCAATTTCTCATTTGCCATGAGCTGCTCCTACTCTAAATCATGCTCATGTTTCTAGTGATGTTAAGAAAAGAGTCTTACTTGACTTTTCTACCTAGTCCATCTGCCATCCTGTTTATCTAAACTTAAAGTTAACCTCTCTGAAAAAACATGTACACTTAATTCTCCACTTGCTTCATTACTTACCTTCCCCCACCAATGATGACCTAAAATTCCTGTTTCAAAACTCATTTGTGCCCTCTTGATTGTAAACTTCAATGGCGTTTGTTTTGGGTCCATTGGCTGTTGATTTTGAAGACTGTTGTTTTCTCCTGGCTTTGATCCTACCACTTTAACTCCTCTGTCTTAGTTATAACTCTTCATCTCTTCCCAAACTCAAGGAAATGAACTTTCAAGTTTTCTCATGCAAGAACATAAATAGATATATAAATAGATAAAATGCAGTAGTAGAAATTCAAAGTTTAAATGCTTGAGTTAAAGAAAAAAAAGTACTCCAGAAAAGCAAGATGTGGAAGTCATGAAAAGACAGCAATTCATTCAGGTAGGTTCTGGTATTTGGGTGACTTACAAGGTCATTATGAGTCAACAGTAGGATATGGCAACCAAGAACGCTAACATAGCCTTAGGATGCCCAAAAGAAGGGTTGTGTTCCCCAATAAAGTGTATTTTGACTTAGTCAACCACCTTCTGGAATATTGTTTAGAGTTACTGATATTTTTAAAAGGTATTTATAAGTTGGGAAGTGTCCAGAGCAGGGCTGAGAATGAAAACCATAAGTAGAGACACTAAAGTAATTGGGATGTCTGAAATAAAGACAAGAATTTTCATGAGATATGGTGGTTGATTTCAGGAGTTTGAATGCTTGTCATGAAGAAGAAAGATGAGAATTTTTCTGTTCAACTGAAGAGAAAGGAGCTAGGAGGGATTATCAGAAGTTAGAAACAGTCAAACTTATGTTTGCTATAAGGACAAACATCTTGAGTTGGCATTGGTCAAAAATAGGATGAGTTTTCTTGGGTGGTGGTGAAGTCCTCCTCACAGGAAGTTACAAATAAAAGATTGGACTTGTTTGGCTCCATTGTGGAACAATTCCTTGATCAGTTATAGATTGACCTCTAAGGCATTTGTGGTACCAGCTCTAGGGGCAGGGATAGTTACTCTTCTTTAATTGAAAAGAAGAGAAGATAATTGTATTATGAAAATGTCAAGAATAAAGAAAAGGAATTGGGGGAGAGAATTCTCTTTCTGTGGCCTTGGGCTTTTCACTGAGGAAGGATTCTCTCTCTCACTAAATTGGGCAATCAGGTACAGTTAGGGTTCAGAGGAGAGAAAAGAAAGTTTGGGTCAATTACTGTCAATTACAATTGCCTCTGCCTCAGTGATCATCCGCTTGTAATTCATCTTCAGTTGTTCATAGTTATCTGCAAATTGTCTCCTTTATCTTGTGAACTTCTTGAAACCAAGGACTATTTTTGGGGGGTTCTCTTTATGCCCAGAACTTAAGAAGGTTAATTTGGCATAACTTGACGATTGCTAAGTATCATAATTTAAGTAATTATTAAACATATCTATATATAAAAATATCTCAGTGTTTGGCATGGCCAATGGATGATCAGCTCACCCAATCCTTCTGGGGATCATCCCTGTTATCTGTACTGGCTGCTACAACATTAATCCAGCTGACTAGTCCATTCATCATCTCAACAAGCGTTGTCTATGGCCAATCAACAGTCTGGATCAATGCTGCCCTGGTAGGTTTGGAAGTCATTAAGAATAGGAAGAACTTATTTTCTTGGAAAAGCAATATCTCACTGAATCACACATTGATAGAGTTAGAAATTCTCTCTCTGGCCATCTAGTCCAACCAAATCCCTAAAGGAATTTCATTTACAATACATCAAAAATGGCCATTTTCTATCTGTCCTAAACTACCCAAAGGTATTAACTCTTGTGTCAACATGCTCCATATTGGGATAGTTCTAATTATGAGGAAATAATTGTATACATGAAGCCCAAACTGATTTATTTACAAATTCTTCCTCTTGCTCCTGGCTCTTCTGGCTTGTACAATACTTGAAGAGAACTGTCATTCCCTATTTTCGGTCTTCCTTTCTCCAGACTAAACTGCCTGATTTCCTTCAACTGATTCTATTCTGTTTATTACTTTTGCTGTATAGGACATGAATTCTACTTTTATAATTCTCATTTCTTTTTTAAACTACTTGGGAATAGGGTATTGCAGTCCCATGATTTTCTCAAATTCTACAAGATTCTCTATCTTTTCAAGTGTTAAATCATTTTCCTTCATTTTGCAATATTTATTCATAGATGCCTGAACTTGTTTACTAGATCTAGAAGCCATAATTTCTTCTGTTGTTACTGTTTTGCTAATGATTTATCTGTTTATATTCAAGATCCTTGAAATTTATTCTTCCAGGAACCTGATACTTTCAGTCTCTCACCTTCCCATTATTTTACTTATCACTCACCTCTGGCTCCCTCCCCTCTGACTGGATTACCCTCAGAACTAGATCTCAAAGTGTCTCTGTTTCCTCCCACTCTAGACAATCCATAGTTCACCAGCTTAGGTCCCTGGCCCAACTGGCATTTGAGTGGTCAGAAATGATCCCAGCAATATTATCTGCTCTGCTTTGGTCTTGTGTTGCACAGTTTTTCACATAAACAGTGAGTGGCCTGTTTTGGTGACCTACCCTACACCCTCCATTCTTTAGTACTGCTTCCTGTTACCAACAGTCCATTGCTATGCAGCATTTGGATTCTGGAAGTTCTAGACCACAAAATCTGCTGAAGTTTATTTATTTCTGATGCATGATTTCTCTTTCAGAAAGCTTTGAGAGGTTATAGGGATCAGAGGAAACTTCTAGTCTGCCATCTTGTTGTTCAAATGATCCAGAAGTACCCTTCAACTGGGTTGGGGGTCGACAAAATAAGCATCAAGGATTGTCACTCTTTTGTATGAGATTTAGTTTATCAGGTTCCTTAAACTCTGATGCCCAGAGCTAAGCACAGTATTGTGGTGTGGTCTGGCCAGGAAAGAGATTGGCAGGAAGGTTGATGTTTTTCTTTTTTAATTATTCCTGAATGTTGCATCTCTCTTAACAAGTACTTTACACTTTTATTGACCTTCAGACTTCCATACTACTACTGAGAAAGACTTTTACTTTATCATGCAAGGAGAAGCTTGGAAATGGGTTGAGCCAATATATCAAAAGTTTCTCTGCCATTCCTGAATCTGCATTCCACCTAATATACCCACAAGAATGTGCTAGAACAATTCCTAGGAAGGAGGAGAATTAGTTTACTGGCCTTGATTGATCCATGACTTCGGTCTCATTGTCTGCATAATCCTGGAGTATAAATGACATGAATCCTTACATACAAAACCACAAATTAAGCCCTTTGTGTTTCTTGTTTAGCAATGAATCTGAGTGCAATAATTAGACCAACTGAGAAAAAAATTAGCACAGCTGATATAGGATGCTTTTAGTTTGTGGTTCTCTGAGAATCACAGATAGAGAGCTAAAAGTGACCCCAGAGGCCACTTAATCCATCCTCACACACATACACATTTTACAAATAAAGAACAGAGTGTGGTTCAGAAAGTTTGAGTGATTCTCCAAGGTCACAAAACAGCAATAAGTCTAAGGTTCAGAATGAGTGGTCTGACTTTCAAGCTAGCACTTTCCCCACTGTACAATCTATAACCACATAGCTTCGTTTTAGAATTGAGGAAAAAAATTGTAATATTCAGAAAGTTGAGTGAGGATGTTGATAGTGCTCAATGGCTAGGAGTCAACAAGCCTTGACTTTATGCCTTCTATTTCCTTTACCTTATCTTTCCTTCAATGCTTTTGGTAAGATGAATTTAGGGTTCTAGGGTTGATTCTGTGTGGGGGGTTGTGCGGTGGAGATAGAGAGAATGAAAAGAGCTGGAAAATCCTTGCAGTGACCAGAAACTGCCTCCTCTGGGGCTTTCTTGTGGCACGAAATTGTCCCTAGATTTTCTCTGACTATACTCAAAGAGCACAAGATCCATGGGGCCTGGCCATCTTAAAAGACATCAAATATTGACTTGATCACGAATTATATACTATCTAAGGGACATTCAAGTTAATTCCAACCAATGACTAGAAGGTTGACCCCAGAGTGACTTCTTTTTTGATCATATCAATTCATTTCAGTGACTACCAAGGTATGAACAGGTGACAGTCTTTATCAGAGGAGGTTGGAGCCACAGCAATAAAACCTTGAGTATGTGAAGTAGGAAAATTGTCAAATTTCAAATTTAGTTACTCACTTTTGTATAGCATTTGGAATTTCAAGGCAGTAGAGAACCCCATTTCCAGATTTAGGCCTCACTTTGTTCATTGGCAAAATGAAGGGACAAGATGAAATGATCTTTAAGACTCCTTTCAAATGTGAATTTATGTTTCCATTATATTAAATTATTATTCTCTGAAGTCAGTCTATGAATCAGATTCCCAGAGTGCCAGGAATAGCAGTGACCCTTAGATAACTAAATGCTTAGTGATGCCTTTGAGGGCATAGTCTTTATATAGAATGAACCTACCTTGATCAATTTCCAAAACCACCAAGTATCATAAGGGACAAGAGAGTCCAAGAGCCTCTGAAGTGGTAGCCTTCAGCAGAAGCTCAACCTTCCTCTCAGACTAGTCCCCCTAGCTCCCCTTTCACTAACCAGTGATCACATTCTTTCACGCCTCACCATCCTTATTAACCCTGGAAGATGCCTCCTCCTCTGTGACCTTCTTTCTCTGGTACATGAGCAAGCAGAATTGAAACAGCACAAAGGAAACGTAGGATGCACAAATTTGGAGTAACCACCACAAATGTTCACACAGACTATCTGTGCCCAATCTGTGGTAGAGCATTCCGATCTCTTATTGGTCCAATCAGCCGGAATCGTATGCGTTGAATCTTCGCTTTATCATGGCGATGTTATTTCGGTCCTCTTAGAGAATGAAGAGCAACAACCAACCAACCAGTAACCCAGCCCTGGAATACCCTTTTGTTCCTACAACCCTGAACTCTAGTTGGTGAGCTTCTTTCTGAAACGCCATTTTGAGAAAACATCCGGGCTAGCTCCATGTAGTCCCTCTGGACTTTTTATCCATGCCTCCTTTCCTCTTCCCCAGCCCACTTTCAGCTCTATCCCGTGAGTTATTTTTCCCATCAGAATATTAACTCACTGAAGGTATGGATTGTCTTTCTTCCTTCCTGTGTTTGTATCCACAACAATAACAGTGCTTGATGCATAATAAATAGTAAAGAAATGGTGGCTCACTTGACTTGACTACCACCAATAGGGCATATGGGTCAAGGTACCTGAAGAAGTAGTGCTCCCTGGGGGAGATATGGGAGAAAGTGTGTGCCAAACAGGTGAAACCTTCAATACCACCTCAACCATCACCTCCATTGATAACTCCATGGAGGCCACCCATGAGTCCAACAGCCCTAGGAATTTCAATGTCTGTCAGATCACTGGTCTCAATCATCATTTAGGTAAGCAATCCTTTTGGAGAAGGAGATTGCCAACTTCTATCAACACCACTATCGGTCCCAGTTGTGACCATCTCCCACCAATGAACAGAAAAGTCCATGAACCACTGGAATGATGGTCCCTCAGACCCCTGGCCATGTGCCTAGCCTAACCCTACGTTATTGGAGAGACATCCTTGTGGAGACATGACCTGGCACCTGTAAATGTTCACATCAACGTAAATGCTAAAGAACATATATTGTTATTGGTTTTGTCACTGTGTGGCCCTTTGCACCGGACTTGTAGCTAAGGCTATCTTTTTGTTTCTTTTCTCCTATATTAAAATGTGAGCAAGAATTCCCTTTCTTTTTCTATTTTTATCTCTAATCCTTAGCAGTGTACCTTGTACTCATTAAGCTCTTAATAGATACCTTTTATCCATCCATTCATAAACTTCTCAGTTGCTTTTTACACCCTTCAAGTGACACTAAGCTCTTTTCAATGCTTGTATCGAACTCCCAAAGGGCTAAAATCTGAAAGGTTGTATTCCACATTTAGCACATTTTCTATTTCATTTCTTTATCCCTTTGAGAGAGAGAAAGAACACTTTTACCATTCTGGAACAGTGTTTTAAAGGGTGGTATCTTTGTTTATTTTTGCTTTTTGTTTGAGAACTTCTGGCCTGGGAGGTGAGCACCAGACTTAGAGTAGAGAGTAGAAGAATGTAAGAGTGAATCGGAGCAGGAGGGCAAGTTATAAGAGGCAAGAAATGCAGTTGATAAGTGAATTTTGGGCACTTTGAGGAGAATGTATAAAAATGATAGATTTTTTTAATAGTAGCCAAACTTTCCATACCAAAATAGATCCTTTGTAAAAGGGCAGAAAACTGATAGTGCCCATTATAATTTCAAATTTATTTAAATAATGAACTGAGCAATAGTTACTGAGAAAGGATATGTACAAAATACCACCAGGTAGTAGATAGAGATTAATAGAGATTTTATTCTCAAAGTGCTTCCAGTCTAGTTGGGGAGGTGAGAAGTCTTTAGCCATTTTTACATGGAAACATCCAGGAAAGGTTGGGTGACCCCTATGGGATATGATGAAGAAGACTTTCTTGTTCATACGTGGTTTGAATTAGGTTGGAAGATTAAATGACATTATCAAAAATTAGCTAGAAAATCTTCTTAAAGTGTAATTCCCAAATCCAGTCCCTTGGGGTTTTGATGGGAAGTTGGGGAATGGCATATTGAGAAGAGCTCAGGGTTATTTGCAGGGAGAATCTGAATGGGTTGTACAATTACCCTCTAGGTCCCTTTCAGTTCTCAGATTCTGTGAAAGTCTGATTCCTTTCAGCATCTCCTGATTTGGGTTATATATCTAAGTTGGTGGCTGTTTGTAGTGTTTATCTTTCTTTGCTTATCTTCCATTCTGTGTGTTCATCCTTTGTTGCTGGAGAAGATCATGCCATCAGAGAAATAATGACATAACTTGTACTTGACTTTGTTTTGAGTGAGGGAGGATTATGCAGGTCACCAGACTCACTTCTACTCCAGAACTGTCTGAATCCAGTGACCAGATATTCCTCAGGATGACTAGAGATGACCTAGAATGAGGAAATTGGGGTTAAGTGACTTGCCCAAGGTCACCAGCCAGTGAATGTCAAGTGTCTGAGGTGAGATGTGAACTCAGGTCCTCCTGACTCCTGCACTGGTGCTTTATCCACTGCACCACCTGGCTGCCCCTATCTTCCATTCTGAAGGATGGGTTAAGGACCAGGGATCTTGTAACACAATGAAGTGAGAAGAAAAATCCCCCAGGTATAGCTGGAACATGTCTGATAATGGGTTGGGTTCATTTTTGAAGTAGAGCTCTTATCAGAACCAAAGCATAGCTAATGATATTGAGCAATAAGTTTCAATAAAAAAATCAGGTCTTTCTTGCTGTGCTAATGGGCGGTGGCCACTTCAGGGCATGGCAACTTGCTCTCCTTTCTGATTGAGTCTTCCTACACTTTTAAAGATATTGTTCATATCACATAAAATGTTGAAGGTGACAAGGGGATTGCTGGGAAGACAAATGAATCCCTTGACTCTTCCTTTGTAGTATGGAGTTCAAGGATTCCTTCACTGTCCATCTCTGTAAAAGTTAAGGGAATATAGACTATCCTGCGACAATCACAGGGGGATCTTTCTCTAAGTCACTGCTGGCAAAATTCTTGCCAGAGTCTTCCTTAATAGGCTGATCCTTCACCTGGAAGATGGGCATATACCTGAGAGCCAGTGTGACTTCAGAAAGGATCGAGGAACAGTCGATATGGTGTTCACTGCCCGACAACTCCAAGAGAAATGCCAGAAGCAGAACAGAGATCTATACACAATGTTTTTGGATCTGACCAAGGCCTTTAACACTGTTAGTCATGAGGGCTTATGGAAAATTATGTCAAAATTTGTCTGCCTGGAGAAATGCATAAGTATTGTAAGTGAATTTCTTGATGGCATGTTTGCCCAGGTTCTGGACAGTGGACAATGCTCTTGTGCCTTCCCAATCACCAATGGAGTAAAACAGGGCTGTGTGCTTGCTCCCATGCTTTTTAGCATTATGTTTTCAGCCATGTTGTCAAATGCTTTTAATGAGGATGAACATAGCATCAAAGTCAACTTTGGTACTGATGCTAAGTTCTTCAATTTGAAAAGGCTACAGGCCAAGACTAAAATGGAGGGAGTGTTGGTGCATGCTTTTCTGTTTGCGGATAATTGTGCACTCAGTGCAACCACTGAAGCTGAGATGCAACAAAGTATGGATCAATTCTCTGCTGCCTGTGGGAATTTTGGTCTAATAATTAACACCAAGAAAACACATTTGCTCCTCAATAACCACCACGCCATCCATACATGGAACCATCGATTATAGCAAATGAAGAGATTTTGAATGCTATGGATAAGTTTACTTACCTTGGTGGTGTACTTTCCAGGAATGTACACATTTACAGTGAAGTTGATGAATGTATTGACAGAAGTAGCTCAGTGTTTGGGAGGCTCCGAAGAAGTCTGGGAGAGAAGAGGTATTAGGTCTATAGAGCCGTTGTGCTGACCTCATTGTTTTATGCCTATTAAAAATGGACAGTCTTCCAGCGCCATGCCAGGAAACTGAATTGCTTCCTTTAGAACTGTATTAATAAGATTCTGAGAATCACTTCATTCCAGACACCTTGTTCCAAGTCCTTGCTCAAGCTGAATTGCTAAGCATTCAAACTATGCTTCAGAGAGCACAACTCTGATGGACTGGCCACATTGTTTGAATGTAAACTATATGCTTGCCAAAAAGACTATTTTATGGAGAACTCACATGGGGCAGGTGATCACATGGTGCTCAGAAGAAGCGATACAAGGACACTGTCATGGTCTCTCTCAAGAACTTTGGATTTGACTGGGCAACATGGAAGATACACACACAGGACCACTCAGCATCAGAAAGGGTGCTGTGCTCTATGAGCAAAGCAGAATTGAGACAGCACAAAATAAATGTAGGATGCACAAATTTGGAGTACCACTCCAAAAATTTATATGGACTATCAGTGCCCAAACTGTGGCAGAACATTCTGAGCTTGTATTGGTCTGATCAGTCACAGTCGGACACACTGAAACTTCACTTTATCATGGTGATGTCATTTTGGTCCTCTTCGAAAATGAAGGACAATAACCAATATGAGACACTTTTGATATTAACCCTTTGTTCTGAAATTTGAAATGAGGATCACACAATGTAGCCATGGAATAGCAGATCTCAGTTATTCATGGTCCCTGGCCCTCATTTTTGTCAATAATTCAAAAATTGTTTCCAAGACTCTCTTGGACACCTTTTGTCACATGCTGATAAGGTTAAGTGAATACATTTAAGTTTCACCCCTCCTTCCTCTATCTAGAGTATGTACTAATCTCATTGTTGACTTAGATGACAAGACCTCCATGGATGCTGCAGATGTCTGACTTTCTCACAGTCATGATGGCGAGGACAATCAAGGGAGGCATCTGTGAGAATGTGAGTGAGAGTGGATGAGTCTGAGCTAACTGGCCATGCCACTTCTGTGGCACTGGTTGGCTGAGATCCCAACCAAATGTGAATGGAAGTAATTAAAAATAAACAAGAAGAAAGAGTATTGAACAGTTGAGAAAAATGCTCCCAGATGAAAGCATTCTTCCCTGATCCTCTGCAATGCAAAAGACAAAGTTGTTTCTTTTGTTTTGAGGGGAGAGGAAGTAGGTGGCAAAAAATTTACAGTTTTATTTGTGTAGGGAATTCAATGTTTGGAAGTTTACTCCTTCAATGAAAATACATGACTCTTTGACACTTATATTCTCTATTAGACTTTCCTGATCCTCTAAGATCCAGATGGGCCCTAAAGGGTACTTTTGTTTTTCCAACAACTTTCTAGTCACCTTCAGCATTGTATCTGATATGCGCTATTTTCCTTTTCCTGGAATAATAAGAAGGTAAGTAACATGACCAAAGTCACCCAGCCAGCACATATCCAAGAAAATACTCGAACCTGGGTCTTGTTTTCTGTCAAGGCAAGTTAAACAGGAATCTCTTATGTCATGTGACATTATAGGAAAGCACCTTGATCTACTGTCCCAGATATGCCTTGCTGTTTCTTTCTGACAAAGGCAAAGCAGAGGGAGATAAAGGCATGACACCATAAGATTCTTAAGTGACTCATAACAAGGATGCTGTCCACCCAGGAAGGCTACCACACCTCTATTTCAAAAAGACATGTGAAGAAGATAGATATACTTGGCTGTTAGATACATTATCACTAGAGGTGGAGGGACATGTTTTAGTACAAAATTTCTATTTACTCTTCCTTTTAATTGGAGTCATTGGCCTTGGCCTTGATTAAATAGAATTCTGAATTTCAGTTTGTTCAGGCCTCATTTGTGTGATAAGTCAAGGAATAAAGCAAACCAATTAAGAGAGGTGGAGCCTCCTGGAAATAGGAGGGGCTATTCCTTTGTGCTTTGCCATACTTGGCCTATATCTGGAGAATGAGGCTCAGCCCAGGAGGCTCAGTTAGACCAAGACACTGGAGAAGGGCATCTGGCACCTCACATTCACAACGTTTGAGAATTTCTCAAAGGAACTGAGTTTCATCAGCTTGGAGAGCTGTTGTTTGGTAAGAGTGAGGGGAACTTATGGAGGGTGGAGGCAGAGACATGGTAACTGGATTCAAGTATGTAAAGGGTTGTCCCAGGATACCATAGAATCCCAGAATTTAAGAACTGGAAGAGTATTTGTTGATCATCCAGTTCAATGCACAAATGAAAGGAGTACTCTCCATAACACAGCAGACAAATAGTGGTGTGGCCCCTCTTTAAAGGTCTCCAAGAAAGGGAATGGATACCTCTCTAGGCAATGAATTCTGCCTGGCCTCAGAGGCCAGAACAAGGAATGATGGATAAAATGGAACCTGTAAAAAGATAGATTTAGACGAGAAAAAGAGAAAATTTCTCATTTGATTAGCTATCCCAAAGTAGAATGGCCGACTTCAGAAAGAATAGCTCCTCATTTGTTGAAGATTTTCAAGCAAAGCCTTCATTTCTTTATTCATTCACTAAACATTTATCAAACACCTACTATGTTCCAGACACTGCCCCAGTGAGAAACAGAAAGAATCAGTCCCTTTCCTCAAGGTATTTATGTTCTTTTGAGTAAAAAAACTGTATTTTGGAAATTAAATACAAAGTCTATATAATGTAATAAAATAATAAAGATAATAATTTCTCAGAGGAGAGCAGGATTAATCAAAGAGCTCCTCAAGATAGATCATTTTGATAATTTCTTAGAAAGGATGTCCCATTTTGATACAGTTTACCTCTGATGTCATCTTTAGTCACTCCAAATATGAGTTGCTACAAGACTTTGACTTTGATTGTGACCTTATCCATGCCCCTGGTAGTTTAGCTAGGCCTGAGTTCCACCCACCTTATACCATTGGTTGAGTTAAAAGAAGTCAACAATATTAAGGAAAGAGAAGAGAATAAGTATTTATGAAACAACTTCTATATGTCAGATACTATACTAAACTCTGTACAAATGTTATTTCAGTTGTTCTTCACAACAAAATCCTTATGAAATAAGTGATCTCCACTCTCTAGTTGAGGAAACTGAGTCAGAGGTCAAGCAATTGTACAGGATCACATGGCTAGTAAGTGCTTGAGCCCGGAGACGAACTCAGGTTATCCTGACTCCAGGCACATGCTTTATTCACTGTCCCATTTAACTGCCTGAAGAGGACTAGGAAAGGATTCTTTTAGAAGGTGGAAATTTAATTGAGGTTTGGAGGGAGCCTGGTAAACCAGAAGGTATAGATGAAGAGAGAGAGTAGACAGTCAGAGAAAGGACCCAGAGTCAGAAGATGGGATGTTTTGATTAAGGAATAGCCAAGTCAGTGTCACTAGACAATAGACTACATGTGGTAAAGTGGAAACAGAATCACAAGGTAGAAGTGGGGAAGGTCATGCGGAGCTGGAAAGCAGGTCTTTGAAATCTTCCCATTGCTTCCTTCTCCTCAGGCAGGCCATACAAGTCTATCCCAATCCCCAAGTAGCCTCAACCAGTGGGCTCTGGTTCTCATAGATGTGTGATTTAAGGTTCACTAGCCTCCCTCTTTAAGGACCAAATTCCCCTTCCTTCCCTCTTATGTCACTTCCATACCTGTTAGCAGCTCCTTTCGTTGGGTGTCAGTCTCTTAGCCCCTGGTGGAGCAGGCCTGGAAGAGTCATTCACCACTCGTTGCTCCTCACACATATTTACTCTCCCTATACTTCCTGATACAGGGTTTACATGACTTAGGAAAACAGAAGTCATTGCCCAATAGCACAGCCTCCCTAAGGGAAATATCCAGGCATGGATAAATTAGGTCATACTCTGCTTGTGCCATACTTCTCTCTCCAGAGACTTTTTAAGTTAAGGTATTTCCTTGGACTTTTAAAGTTAAGGTATGGACTTTTTAAGTTAAGGTATTTCCCAGATCTCAGTCTGATTGAGGCAACACTCATTCAGTGATTAAGGCTAGGTAAGAAGTGAGAAAACAAATACCTTTTTTTATCTAGTAAAAAAAAAATCAATCGGAGAGGGATAGACCCTCAGGGCTCCTGCTTTCTCAAGGCCCCAGGCCTGTGCCTGTGGTGGATGAAGTGAAGCACTGTAGGATTTTTGCTCATGAAAAAGTCTCTTCACTACTTCTTTTGTTGAAATTTTCAATGAAGCCCCTTGGAATAGCACTTGGTAGAAGACTGACCTTGGATCACCAAGACTGAGCTTAGTCTGGCCCTCAAAAGCAGAAAGACCAATGAGTTTTTTGGAGGAATTCTAATGCTGAGTGGAAGACTGGCTGGGTAAGATCTCTGCCAACTCCATAATTCTATGACTTTGAAAGGCTAGAACACTATAAGAAGGAAGGTTTCTGGCATTTGTTTTAATCTAGTTAGTAATCAAAAAGGAATCTTTGCTCTGAGATTTAGGATCCTTAGCTCTAAAATGCAGAAAGCAATCCTCCCACCATTGACCTCCTAGCATTGTTGTGAGGAAAGGACTTTGAAAACCTTATTGATATAGAAACATGAGTTATTTTCCTCCTTGTCTTTCTTTTCCTCCTTTCCCTTTCCGTCCTTCTGCTTCCCTTCCTCCTACTTTTGCTCCTTTTCTTTTTTCTATCTTCCTCTTTTTCTTTCTCCTTTTTTCATTTCTTTCTTCTCCTCCTCCCTTTCTTCTCTCCTCTCCTTAGAGTTTGTTAGGTGTCTCAGTGGTTAGAGCACTGGACCTTGAGTCAAAAAGACCTATCCATTTAGCCTCAAACACTGATCAATGATGCTGAGTAAATCACAATCTCTCCCTGCTACTTAGGTCTCTTTTGAAGATCAGATGAAGTGATTTTTCTACAGCCCTTACCATCTCACCCAACAGGTTGTAGGTAATTTCTGAGATGGCATTAGCGTTTTGGCCTGTTACATCACCCTATTGACAATGGGCTTGTAATACACCTAAGACTCCAGAAAGCCTGCTGGTTCCCAGTGCCTTCCCTTCTCTGCCTAGGAAGTTGAGTTTTTGAAGGCAATGGCAAGGTTTTGTCATTATTCCTCAACTTCCAGTCAGTCACCAAGCACTGATTAAGTACTTCCTCTAAGGCAGCCACCAACAGTGTATTCCAACTTCTTGTTGCTTCTATAATTTCACTCCTTATAGCAATCATTTATTTTTTCTTCCTATTTATCTTCCTTCCTGGAAGTAAAAAAGTAAAAAACAAACAAACGAACAAAAAAACAGTATTCTTGTACTGTCCTGAGCCCCTCTCACTTGCCTTGGCCTCCTCTGCCCTGAATGTTCCGAGGTGCCCAAAGGTGTTTCAGATCTGGATCAATCAGAAAGCCAGATTCCAGACTCCAGCCTCCCTCAGCCCTGCACCCAAGGAAGTCCTCATCTCTCCTTCTCCTCCTCTGTCACCTAAATTATTTTCTGAGAGCTTCCTCAGGTGGGTCTTGCTAGTCAAGTTGAGGTTTCACTGACATTTTGTGGGATAAACTGAAACTCCAGGAAGGTCCTCACCTCTTTCCTGTGGGTGGGGTGGGGATTCTTCAAAACTGCTCTGGAATGTGCCTAATTTTACCCCTATACCTCCTCTGCCTTATTAGTTTGGGCAGAGCCTGAGTCTAGCTAGCCCTTCAGAGGTCTGAATATTCCTCTCAGTAATTACCAGACAAGGCCAGTTTGGGACAAAATTATAATGCCTTGTGGAGCCTGCCTTGACTTCTGAGTCAATTCAATTTAACAAATGTCTGCTATAATTAGTGTCTAAACTGTGCCAGGTGCAAAAGACACAAAACCAAAAATGGTTTGGCACCAAACACTTATTGAGCACTTGTTACATGCAGAGCATTGGGCTGTGTCCTGTGTATACAAAGCTAAAGAAATTAAAAAACAGACAAACAAACCAAAAAAAAAAAAAAAAACCATCAAGGGCCATTTGACCCAAAACTCTGACTTTGGCATTGTTAACACAGTACACCTTTGGAGAACAGCTCTTTCTCCCTTGGTTTTCCGTACACCCTCTTCTCTTCCCACTCAGAGATCTGACTCCAATGAAACTTTTGATCTCTCATATAACAGCAAACATAATGCTGGACCTTGAAGACAGAAGAGATCAACTCAAATCCTTCCTCAGGAATTTATTAGCTCTGTGATCCTGAGCAAGTCACTGATCCTGTCACATTTTCAGTTTACTTATCTGTAAACTGGGAATAGCCATCCAGACACCATCTGTTACAACTAAGTTGGAAGAGCAAAATGGCAGCTCACATTATTTGAATAACATACAAGTCCCCAACTTTAATCTTTCGACAGGATGGTCAGGCTTTACACCTGCCTTGATGTTATAACCTCCAGATCCCTGAGCATTGTCCTCTGAATTATCAATGCGCCCTAAGGTCTTCTGCACCTTGTCATTGACCTTGTCAGTACACCTTGCCATTCCTTTCCATTTACCCCTCATTAATGGACTCTCTTCTCCATCAGAATGAATTCCTTTGGAGACAAAACTATCTTGCTTCTTCTATTTGACTCTAGTTTTAATTAGTTTTTTCACTCATGAATTCATGTCTCCATCCATCCATTCATTTATTTTTTCATCCTTTCATGCATTCAGGGTTATACAAGTTAAGTGCTTATTTAAGTGGTAAGTTCTTTGGGTTCCTTAGAGTGCTTTTTAAATGTTAACTATTATTATCCTTAAAAAGCAGTGCCCTAAGTCAGGAAAAAGCAAGGTTTAAATGGTTTAAATAAATAGGCTGAGGTCTCAGGATGGGGCTAGTGAAGCCTGTACCCTCATCACATTGATGCACTGGCTGGCTAGCCGTGGGCTAGCTCTAGCACCTCTCACTCTTGGATTCTTCATCTATTCCTTTTCACAATTGTGAATTATGGGAACTATTGGTTTCTTTCTCTGTAAAATTACACGCCTTGACTACCTCTTCTCTGTGGCTCCATCAGTGGCTCTGATGCTCTCATTCTAAGGTTGCTCCACTCACTGGCAGAACTGACAGATTTTTCATACTGATGGACTCCTGCCAAACGTCATTGCCCTGCTCAGAAGATGTAAATCATATAGAATGGGATCTTGGTTGTCAAGTGTGTGAGTGTGGGATCCCGGAGTGGGCATGGAGGGTATTCATGTTCTCTCTGTTTAGTCATTACCACTGGTGATGTTTACTGCTGCAAGCACCAAACCCTGCTGGGCTGCAGGTCCAACTGTTCCCTTGTGAAGGCAATTTAGTCAAGTTGAACACCAGAGTATTTGTTTATAATTGAACCACAAAGATATTCTGAAAAGGTAGATTATCTTTAGGATGCCCAGAGTCCTGCACAAACAACTGTTCTTCTGATTTTCTTACTCTGCACTTCTCCCTTGCTGCATACCAATGCCATCTCACTGCTTGCCAATGAGGCTACTGCTTGGATTCAGGAATGATTAGGGTCCAAGAGTCCTATAATTTTCTTTGGAGAGGTGGAGGACTGTGTGTACTGTTCAATGTGTTGGTTGGTTTTGTGGAAACCTCTTTCTTCTGCTGCTTTTTAAAAAATCTCTATGTTCCAAAAAATGGCTCACTTGGTAGGGAGGATGATAAGAGTTCTCTCCAGATGTGAAGGTGATGAGAAACCAAAAGAGTACTTTTTTTTTTTAACTCCTCAAGGCTCCTTCAACAGTCTTACTTTACAAGTGGACTTCTACATATTCCCTTTACTTCTTTGGTTGCCATTTCTCTGCTGCATTCCCCCTTGCCTGGAGCAGAGGGTAGTAGCTTCCTGAGTACCTAAACTGCATTCAGTGATGTGGTGCTCTCTATTCTAGCCATGTTTAAGCATCTGTTCAGCAGTTTAATATACCTAAGCTCCCCAATACAGGTTATCTGTCTGTCTTCCGTGTTTCAGTCCCTGAAACAAGGCAGCCCTGTTGTAGCCCTGCTCCAGGAAGTCATTATACATGCCATTTCCTTAAAGCAAGCCAAGATCTTTTCAACAAATGATAGATAGGAAATTGTGCAAAGTTGGCTGTGATTCAGTTGAGATATCTGTTCTTGAGAGACAGAGGGGATTTTAATGATGCTCTCTCCCACTCCTTCCAGATTGACCTTCCAGCTGACCTTCCTTCCTTCCTTACTTCCATCCTCACTTCCATCCTCCCTTCCTTCCATCCACCCTTCCTCACTCACACCCTCTCTCCCTTTCTTTCTCTTTATTTATTTCATCATTTTTTGGCATGAGGCTATTCAGTTCTACTTTCATGATATCTTTTGCCTTTCTCACCATTTGCACAGTGAATGTCCTAGTTCAGGACTTCATCAACTTATGCAGAATATTGCAATGGATTCTAATTGGTCTCACTATATCTAGACTTTTCCTTCCTCTACATTTCACCTTCCTTACAAATAATGAAATTATTTTTTTAAAGCATGGGTCATTCTAATCACATCAGTGCTCCAATAAAAAAAAAAAAAACATGAGAGGTTGCCCTACTCCCCTCCAGAGCAAGGCCACCCCCACTGCCTTCCAGACCAAGGCCAGCTCCTCACCTGACTCTGAAAGGCTTTTTCAGCAGTTACGTTGGTAGAAGAAGCTCCCTCATTACTAGTTCACTAACACAAACATAGATTATAAAAATAATCACAATAATTCCTTTTACTGAATTTCATTAGCCGCATTTCTCCCATTCCAATAGGAAGACTTGCTCCCCAATAGGCATTATTGTTCTAGAGAGTAAATGATGCACCTGAGATGAAGCTCACATAATATGGCGAATCAGAGCCAGTTTTGTTCCTTTGGGTGGCAGTTCTGGGCTCTGACTAGGATGATCCATGACAATCCTTGGTCTCTTTCTTCCCCAGACACTCCCTCCTTGCTGACTGTGGTTTGTTGACATTTTTAGAAAGTCAGTCCTGTTCTGGGATACAAAACGGGGAGTCATTCTGACTCCGGAGACTGAATCATAAGACCTTCTCTCTGTTGTTGGAAGGTACCTCAGAGGCCAGTGAGTCTAACCCCATCTATAAATGTATATATGAAAAAACTAAAGCCCAGAGAGAAGAACCATCTTTCCCAATGTCACACATGTCACACAGTCAGCTGGACAGGGGCTAAGGAAATCAGATTTCTTCCTGGCTCCAGAGATGCCTATCTTTTTATATTATTTAATAGGTGAGTGATTTCACATCCCTGCAGTTGCCCTATAGAAAGAGAAATTTACAGAATTCTAAAGAGAAACTTTCAGTCACTAGGTGAAGCATCTTATGATAAAGGGAGGAGCCTCATGAGAGCACTATGGGACTATTCTTTCATCCAGAGAGAGCTTGAGAATTTCCTGGATCGTTAACAATTTTTCTTGGGGGCAGCAAATAAAAAAAAAAAACAAAACACTGCAATGGACATATCTGGCCTATATTTTTAATAAATATGAGGAGAGGAGAAAGGGAGGCAAAGCATATTTAGAAAGCAAAAGACAGTTTTATATAATGAACATGTCATAATAGACATCCAATAACATCTAGATTCCAATTCAGTCTCTTACTCTAATTTTATGACCATGGGCAAGACACTTGAACATTAATTTCATCATTAAAAATGATTATAATATTTCCTAGGTGGAAGGCATCTTAGAGGCTCTATAATCTAAACTTTTCATTATATATATCAGGAAACTGAGTGTCAGAAGCTTCCTTTACCATAGATAGTTGTGTCATGGCCATGTGTTGATATGTTTTGAATGATGCTCAAGAAGACCTAAATTCAAATCCTATCTCAGACATCAGCTAGCTGTGTGACTTAGGCAAGTCACTTAGTTTCATTTCCTCATCTATAAAATAGTGATAATAATAACTCCTGTCATCCAAGACTGTGTTGATAATCCAGTGAGATAACCTGGAAAATGTGAAATACTTGGAAAATCTTAAAGTACTATATAAATGCTAGATTAGCTATTAGGGGATTCAAATGAAATAACAAAATGCTTGTAGGTTATAGGCAGCCAGAGGAGTGCAGGAAGGGCACACATTTTGATTGAAAGGAGCTGTGTTCATGTAAACTTCTATGTGATATTGAGAAAATTGTTTCACTTCTCTGGGCCTCAGTTTTCTCCTCTGTAAAATGAGAGTGTGAAGCTAGATTAGGTTCCCACCATGTCTAACTCACAAATTCTGGGATCTTCTGACTATTCTGTGCCTTAGTGTAAAAAGTCAGTCCCTGCCCTCAAGGATCTAACATTCTAATGGAGGAAGATAATACTGAAATCTCAAAGTTTAGGTACAGTTTCAGAAGGAGCATGAAGGCAGGATACCCCCATCTATCCACAAAGTGGAGACTCTTGGAAAAATAAGAATACTGAACTGGATGATGTTAGGCTGCTAGATTCTGAGCTGAAGTGGACCCCAGGAGGTAATCTGGGCCCACCATGTCACTTGACAGAAGAGAAAATGGAAACTGAGGAAGGAGAGACTTCCTCAAGGTTACACATGGAGGAGTTGGCCGTTGGGATTTGTAATTTGGATCTCTAAAGCTGGCTCTCGTACTGTGTCATGCAGCCTCCTCTAAGGAGTTTAGAGTTCAAAATCTCTGATCCTGGATAAAGGATTTTGTAATAGTGTCATCTATATTTCTTAGTAGAAATACTCATGTCTCATTGGTGCAAGGATAGATGTGTCTGAACCTATGTGTTCATCATATAAAGCATCTCCTAGAACCCCAAATTATGTAAGGTGTGGAGAGGGAATCCAAAAAAGAGATGATTCCACTAGCAAGTAAGGTCGTGCTGTAAGTAGTGTCTGAGCTGGGTAGAAAGCCAGGCCTACTGACTCTTAGGCTCATGTCTTTTGCTCCTCTATCACTCAGTTTCTGCAGCAGAAGGGTCTACTCCAGGAGGATGGGAGGTGTCAGGAAACTGAAAGATACAGTATGAACTCACCACTTTTTATTTAGGGGATGGAATAGCAGGCTGGCAGATTACTGTTCCACTTTGTAAAATGTGAAAATGTAAAGAGCTGTTTGCCAAGTCCCCTATTTCAATTGGCATGGTGACACAGCTTGTCAGAGAACTGAAAAGTTGGACCACTGAAGGCCGTTATTTGGGATGCAGAGAAAGAGAGAGAGAGAGAGAGAGAGAGAGAGAGAGAGAGAGAGAGAGAGAGAGAGAGAGAGAGAGAGAGAGAGAGAGAGAGAAGAGAGACACAGAGACAGAAAGAGACAGAAACAGAGGCAGAGAGAGAGAGACAGAGAGACAGAAAGACAGAAAGAGACAGAAACAGAGAGACAGAGACAGAGAGAAGAGAGACAGAGAGAAACAGAGACAGACAGAGACAGAGAGTGAGAGAGAGAAAGTAGAGGGAGAAAGGAAGTGGAGAGAGACAGAGACAGAGACAGGGAGAGGGAGGGAGGGAGGGAGGGAGGGGAGAGAGAGAGAGAGAGAGAGAGAGAGAGAGAGAGAGAGAGAGAGAGAGAGAGAGAGAGAGAGAGAGAAGAGTGTTCTTGTGGAAAGACTCCACACATAAATTCCCATAAATTACCTCCCTTAAATGTCAAAATAAGAAGCTGATTTTTATTTTTATATGCCTTGAGTGTATTAACACCCACCCTCCCCCCAGCGGCGGGGAGTGAAAATTTGTATCCAAAACTACATTCAGCACCTCTGAGTCTAGAATAGCTCACAGCCTAGCTCCAGGCTTCACCAGTGCTTCCAAGAAGTTTAGGTGAGAACAACGCTAAGGCTTCCTACCAATCAACTACTAACCAGTAAGTACTTACTTCCACAGGGCCAAAACAGCTCCTATCCGTCAAAAATGCCCTGCCATATCTGTGTGAAGCCCACCTCTATTCTTTCTCTTCCATTGGTGAATTCCTCCTGGAGCCTCCACTTTGTGGACAGATGTGGGCTAGCCTGTCTCCATGTTCCTGAAACTCCACCCAAATTTTGAGATTTCAGTCATTGAAATGTCAGATCCTTGACAGCAGGGACTGGCTTTCTTTTTGACTTATGCTTGTATCCCCAACATTTAACTCAGTGCCTGATATGGAGCACGTGCTTTAAACATATTTGTCATCATCCTTCCCATGCTCCTACGTCCTTCTTCCCATATGCTTGCCCATTCCTTCTCTATCCTCTTTGTTGAATCATCATCTGTATCAAGTCTTCTAACTGTGAGTGTCTACAAAGTATTTGCATCCTAGGTCTCCTTCTCTGTAAATACTCCCTCCCTTGTTGAACTCACCATTTGTCATGGAATTAGTTTTCATTGTCATGTAGATAATTCCCAGATCAATATCTCCAACCCCAATCCAAACCTCCATCCATATCTCAGCCCTGCTGAGATTCAGTGTTATCAGTTGCCCATTGGGCATTTCCAAACCATGCCCATTACACTCTCTCCCTCCTCCCTGCTTCCCCTACTTCTCTTCTCCCTCCAGGAACTCTGTCCCTATCCCTGAGACCCTGGATCTGATATGTAAACTTTTACCCAGTCTCATCTGAAGCCAAGACCCCACCCCACTGCATAGACATTTCCAAACCACACCTGTACCCCTACCCTCTGATAGCTGTTTTATGTTTTGTCTTCATCCATCTACCCTCTTAAAACTCTAGGAATGTCCAACTTGCTTGTATTTGTATCTGCAGAACTTAGAGCAGTGCTTGGCATATGAGAAAAGGTTTTCTTCTTCTTAAATATCTTTTGGTTTGTTTTCATACATGTGTTCCAAAGTGAGTGCACCACATACCTCTAAAACTTAACATCTTTAAAACAGAACTCTATCATATCCTCAATTCCAAACATTGATATTTCATGTTGCATAGAAGAATTAAAATGAATGGGAGAAACCATGAAAAAA
Organism: Bettongia penicillata ogilbyi; assembly: GCA_023548195.1. Classification (NCBI taxonomy): domain Eukaryota; kingdom Metazoa; phylum Chordata; class Mammalia; order Diprotodontia; family Potoroidae; genus Bettongia; species Bettongia penicillata. Next base: position 1,287,739 of record JAJHZJ010000584.1, read on the forward strand.
CAAAACAAAACCAAACATAAGAAAAGAGAAAATAGTTTCCTTTATTCTAGATTCCAACTCCATAGGTTTTCTCTAGATGTGAATGGCATTTGCATCATGAGTCCTTTGGAAATATTTTCAGTCCTTGCATTACTGTGAAGGGCTAAGTGTATCAGAAATAACCCTTGAACACTATGGATGTTACTGTGTGTAATGTTCTCCTGGTTGTGTTCACTTCACCCAGCATCAGTTCACGTAATCCTTTCTATGTTTTGCTGAAATCTTCCTGTTCATCATTTCTTATAGCACAGTAGTATTCCATTACATTCATATAGCACAACTTGTTCAGCAATTCCCCAATGAATGGGCATCCATTCAATTTCTGGTGCTTGGCCACCACAAAAAGAGCTGCTATAAATATTTATGTACATGTGGGACCTTTCCCCATTTTTATGATCTCTTTGGGGTACAGCCCTAGAATTGATATTGCTGGATCAAAGGGTATGCATATTTGTATAGCCCTTTGAGCACAGTTCTAAATTGCTCTCCAGCATGGTTGGATCAGCTTACAGCTCCACCAAAAAAAATACATTGTGTTGCAACTCTCCCACATCTTTTGGAATATTTATCATTATCCTGCTTTGCCATGTTAGCTAATTTGATAGGTGTGGTATGATATCTCAGAGCTGTTTGATTTTCATCACTCTAATCAATAGTGATTAAGAAAGTAGAGCATTTTTTTCATATGACTATAGATAGCTTTAATTTCTTCCTCTGAAAACTGGTGGTTCATATCCTTTGACCATATATCAAATGGAGAATGAGTTGTATTCTTGTAAATTTGAATATGAATGAGACCTTTATCAGAGACATCAGTTGTAAAAATTCTTTCCCAGTTTTCCACTTCCTTCCTATTCTTTATTGCATTGACTTTGTTTCTATAAGAACTTTTCTTTTTTTTAATATAAATTTATTTATTTAACTTTTTACATTCATTTTCACAAAATTTTGGGTTCCAAATTTTCTCCCCTTTTATCCCCTCCCTCCACCCCAATACATCGAGCATTCTAATTTTCCCTATTACCAATCTGCCCTCTCTTGTATCATCCCTCCCTTCTCTTGTCCCCATCTTCTTTTTTGTCCTGTAGGGCCAGATGACTTTCTATTCTCCATTAACTGTATTTCTTATTTCCTAGTAGCAAGAACAATACTCAAGAGTTGTTCCTAAAACTTTGAGTTCCAAATTCTCCCCATCCCTCCCTCCCCACCCATTCCCTTTGGGAAGGCAGGCAATTCAATATAGGCCCTATTTGTGTAGTTTTGCAAATGACTTTGATAACAGTCGTGTTGTATAAGACTAACTGTATTTCCCTCCATCCTATCCTGCCCCCCATTGTTTCAGTTCTATCTTTTTATCCTGTCCCTCCCCAAGTGTTGACTTCAAATTGCTCCCTCCTCCCATTGCCCTCCCTTCCATCATCCCTCCCACCTTGCTTATCTCCTTCTCCCCCACTTTCCTGTATTGTAAGATAGGTTTTCATACCAAAATGAGTGTGCATTTTATTCCTTCCTTTAGGCGAATGTGATGAGGGTAAACTTCTTGTTTTTTTTTTCCTCAGCCCTCCTCTTTTTCCCTCCACTAAAAAGTCTCCTGCTTGCCTCTTGAATGAGATATAATTTACCCCATTCCATTTCACCTTCTTTCCTCCCACTACATTTCTCTCTCACCATTTACCTTAATTTCTTTTAAGATAGGGTCCCATCCTATTCAATTCACTCTGTGCTCTCCGTCTCTGTGTGTGCGTGCATGTGTGTATGTGTGTGTACGTACATGCATGTACATGTGTGTGTGTGCATGTGTGTGTGTACGTCTGTGTGTGGTCCCACCAACTACCCAGATACTGAAACATTTTAAGAGTTATAAATATTGTCTTTCCATGTAGGAATGTAAACAGTTCACCTTTGGTAAGTCCCTTATGACTCCTCTTTGCTGTTTAATTTTTCATGCTTCTTCTCATTCTTATGTTTGAAAGTCAGATTTTCTTTTCAGCTTTGGTCTTTTCATCAAGAATGCTTGAAAGTCCTCTGTTTCATTGAAAGACGATATTTTCCCCTGAAGTATTATACTCAGTTTTGTGGGTAGGTGATTCTTGGTTTGAGTCCTAGTTCCTTTGACTTCTGGATTATCCTATTCCACGCCCTTCGATCCCTTAATGTAGAAGCTGCTAGATCTTGGGTTATCCTGATTGTATTTCCACAATACTGGAATTTTTTTCTTTCTAGCTGCTTGCAATATTTTCTCCTTGACCTGGGAAGTCTGGAATTTGGCCACAATGTTCCTAGGAGTTTTTCTTTTTGGATCTCTTTCAGGTGGTGATCGATGGATTCCTTCAATATTGATTTTGCTCTCTGGTTCTAGAATTTCCGGGCAGCTTTCCTTGATAATTTCATGAAAGATGATGTGTAGGCTCTTTTTTTGATCATGGCTTTCATATAGTCTCATAATTTTTAAATTGTCTCTTCTGGATCTATTTTCCAGGTCAGTTGTTTTTCCAATGAGATATTTCACATTATCTTCCATTTTTTCATTCTTTTGGTTTTGTTTTGTGATTTCTTGGTTTCTCAGAAAGTCATTAGCCTCCATCTGTTCCATTCTAATCTTGAGAGAAATATTTTCTTCAGTGAGCTTTTGAACCTCTTTTTTTCCATTTGGCTAATTTTGCTTTTGAAAGCATTTTTCTCCTCATTGGCTTTTTGAATCTCTTTTGCCAATTGAGTGAGCCTATTTTTCAAGGTGTTATTTTCTTCAGCATTTTTTTGGGTCTCCTTTAGTAAGGTATTGACCCGTTTTTCATGCTTTTCTTGCATCTCTCTCATTTCTCTTCCCAGTTTTTCCTCCACCTGTCTAACTTGATTTTCAAAATCCTTTTTGAGCTCTTCCATGGCCTGAGCCCACCGTACATCCACCTCGGATGTCTGGGGTACAGAGGCCTTGACCTCCACATCTTTCCTTTATGGCAAGCAATGTAGTTCTTCATCAGAAATGAAAGGAGGAAGGAACATCTCTTCCCCAAGAAAGTAGCTCTCTATGGTCTTATTTTGGTTCCTTTTTCTGGGCATTTTCCCAGCCAGTTACTTGACTTCTGAGATTCCTCTGCATCCCTGCCTCGATCCGCTCAGCTGGTGCTTGGGGTCTGAGATTCAAATGCTGCTTCCCAGCCTCAGAGCTTTCCGCAGCGGGAGTGGCTGCTATTCAATGTGAGCTTAAGTTCTGGTGCTGGGGTGGGGGCAGGGCCACCTCCCAGGCTTAGTCCCCTCAGGGAATTTATGCAGAGACCTTCAGTAAGGGATCTCCTGCCTGCTCCGGGAGTCCCGGGCCGCAGATGCCTCTGCTGCTGCCTCTGCTGGTGCCTCCTGAGGGGGCCCAAGCCATGGAGATGCTCCCCTCTCAGCCAGCCCAGAAGCCTCTCTCACTGACCTGTAGCTTCTGTGGGTGGAGGGACCTTCGTGGCTGCCGGAGGTTCCATTCCTGAAGCCTGCTCAGATCTGCTCCTCTGGGGCCGCACAGCCGGGGCAGCAGAGGGGTGGGCTCCACTGTCCGGAGTGTGATGGACCCCTGGGGATGGCTTTCCAGGGCTCTCTGGAATGGAAATTTCTTCCACTGTGTTGGTGCACGACTTCCACTGCTGCAGAATTTTTGGGGAGTTCTTTTTACAGGAAATTTATGGGCTGTGGATTTGGAGCTAGCATACGTGAGTCTTTCTACTCAGCCATCTTGGCTCCTCCAAAAAACCCCTGAGTTTGTTTTAACAGGTAGACTCTCAAATATTTTTTAATGTCTACAGTAAGTTTACATGGAATTTCTCTTTCTATCTCTTACTATTGGGTTTTGTTAGTTATATATATAACTGCAGATGATTTATGTGGGTTTATTTCCTATCCTGCAACTTTACCAAAGTTTTTTATTATTTCAAGTAGTTTTGTACTTGATTCTCTAGGATTCTCTAAGTATATCATCATATTATCTGCAAAGAGTGATAACTTAGTTTCTTTCTTTGCCTATTCCAATTCATTCTGTTTCTTTTTCTTCTCTTATTGCTAAAGCTATCATTTCTAGTACCACATTGTATATCAGTGATGATAATGGACATATTGTTCCACCCCTGATCTTATTGGAAATGCTTCTAGCTTATGTCCATTACATAAATGCTTGCTGATGGTTTTAGGTAAATACTACTTATATTTTTAAGGAAGCCTTCATTTATTCCTATGCTCTCCAGTGTTTTCAATAGGAATGGGTGTTGTATTTTGTCAAAAGCTTTTTTTGCATCTACTGAAATAGTCATATGATTTCTGTTAGTTTTGTTGTGGATATAATCAATAATGCTGATATTTTTTCTAATATTGAACCAGCTATGCATCACTGGTATAGATCCTACCTTATCATAGTGTATTATTCTCGTGATAAGTTGCTGTGATCTTTTTGCTAATATCTTATTTAATATTTTTCACCTATTTTCATTAAAGAAATTGATCTATAATTTTCTTTCTCTATTTTGCCTCTTCCTGGTTTAGGTGATATTTGCATCACAAAAATAATTTGATAAGATTCCTTCACCAATTTTCCCAAATAATCTATATGTTATTGGAACTATCAGTTCTTTAAATATTTGATAGAATTGACTTGTAAATCCATCTGGCCCTGGAGATTTTTTTCCTAGGGAATTCATTGATGGTTTATTCAATTTCCTTTTTTGAGATGGGGTTATTGAAGTATTTTACTTCTTCTATTAATCTGGGCAATATATGTATATATGTATATTTACATATATTTGTATTTATATATATTTACATATATTTATATATATATTTACACACACATATATATATACATATATATATATATAATTTTAATATTCTTCCATTTCACTTATATTGTGAAATTTATGGGCACACAGTTGGGCACAACAATTTTAATTATCGTTTTAATTTTCTCTTCACTGGATATGAGTTCATCCTTTTCATTGTAGATATTGGTAATTTTATTTTCTTCTTTCTTTTTTAGAATCAAATTGACCAAAGTTCCACCAGTTTTCTTGTTTTTTTTTTTTTGTCATAAAAGGAACTATTAGTTTCATTTACTAGTTCAATAGTACAATTTTTAATTTAACTTTTAATTTCAATTTTTTAAATTTTAGTTTTATTTTCAATTTTATTAACATTAGCTTTGGTTTTCAGTATTTTTAATTTGATATTTACTTGGGAATTTTCAATTTTTCTCTTTCTAGATATTTCAGTTGCATGCCCAATTTATTTCTCTCCTCTTTCTCTATTTTATTCGTGTAAGTATTTAATGATATAAAAATTCCCCCAAGAACTGCTTTCACTGTCTCTCATGAGTTGTGGTAGGTTGTCTCATTATTGTTTTTCTTTTGAATGAAGGTACTGATTGTTTCTATGATATGTCGTTTAACCCCCTCATTTTGGAGGATTAGATTTTATAATTTGAAATTAATTTTTGATGTATATTTCCATGACCCTTAAATACATATAATTTTGATAGCCTCATGATCTGAAAGGGATGGTCTCATCTCTGCCTGTCTGAACTGAATTGTGAGATTTTATGCCCCAGTACATGGTCAATTTTTGTTTTTGTGCCATGTGCCACTGAGAAGAAGGTACATTCTTTTCTAACTCCCTTTCGTTTTCTCAAGAGTTCTATCATATCCACCTTGTCCCGAATTCTATTCACTTCCTTGACCTCTTTTGTTTTATATTTTGAGGTTAGATTTATCAAGTTCAGAGAGATGGAGGTTGAGGTCCCCCACTAGTATAGTTTTGTTGTTTATTTCTCCCTGTAACTCCTTTAACTTCTCTTCTAAGAATGTGGATGCTATACCGTATGGTGCATATGTGTTTAGTAATGATAATATTTCATTGTCTATGGTCCCTTTAAGTGGATATAGTTTCCTTTCCTTTCTCTTTTGATTAGACTTGTTTCTGATTTTGCTTTCTCTGAGATTAGAATTGCTGCCCCTGCTTTTTTTCATCAGCTGAAGCACAATATATTCTGCTCCAACCTTTTGCCTTTCTCCAATGTGTATCCCCCTGTTTCAAATGTGTTTCTTGTAAACAACATATTGTGGGATTATGTTTTTTAATCTAGTCTGCTATCTGCCTCTGTTTTATGGGAGAGTTCATCCCATTCACATTTCCAGCTATAATTACTATCTGTGTCTTTTTCTCCATCCTATTCCCCCACCTCATTTATGTTTTTATTTCTCCCTTACTCTCCTCAAAAGCGTTTTACTTTTCATCACAGCCTCCTACAACCTTCCATCCCTTCCATCAGAACCCTTCCATTTTATTTCCCCTTTCCCTTACTATTCCTTCCCCCCCTTTTAATCCCTCTTACTCTCCTTTCTTTCCCTTTTCCCCTTGTACTGCATGTAGGGCAAGTTAGATTTCTACCCTTAGCTGAGTATGTTGTTCCCTCCTTGAACCACGTCTGATGAGAGTAAAGCTCAAAGAGTGCTTTTCTCCCTCTCCTCCTTTCTTCTATTATAATGTTTTTGTGCCTCTTCCTGTTATGTAATTTGCCTTTCTCTGCTACAGTTCCTTCATATCCTTTAATTACATTTTTTATGATTACAGTAGTTAATTTATAACCACTCCCTGTATCTATCTACCTATCTACCTATCTATCTATCTATCTATCTATCTATCTATCTATCTATCTATCTATCATGTACATATCCCTTTCAAATGTTATATTAAATAACAATTCTCAAGATTGACAAGTATCATCCTCCCATGTAAGGATGTAAACAGTTAGCCCATACTGAATAATATTTTTTTCTTTTTTCTTTCCCTGTTTACATTTTTATGTTTCTCTTGAGTCTTGTATTTGAAGATCATATTTTCTATTTTGCTCTGACATTTTCATCAGGAATGTCTGGAAATTCCTTATTTCATTGAATGTCCATCTCCTTGCCTGAGAGATTATGCTCAGTTTTGCTGGGTAATTTATCCTTGGTTGTAGTCTAAATTCCTTTGCCTTACAGAATATCATCTTCCAATTGCTCTGATCTTCTAATGTAAAAGCTTCAAGGTCCTGGGTGATCCTGACTTTAGTTACTTGATATTTTAATTGTTTCTTTCTGGCTGCTTGTAGTACTTTCTCCTTAACTTGATAGTTCTGTAATTTGGCAAGAATATACCTTGGGGTTTTCATTTAGGGATCTCTTTCAGGAGGTAATTTTTCTTTTTTGATGATTATTTGGCCTTCTGGATCTAAGACCTCCGGGCAGTTTTCCTTGATGATTTCTTGGAAGCTATTGTCCAGGCTCTTTTTTTTTTTTCATTATGGCTTTCTGGTAGACCAATGATTCTTAGATTTTTTTCCCCCCTGGATCTGTTTTCCAGGTCAGTTGTTTTTCCAATGAGATATTTTACATTTTCTTCTATTTTTTTCATTTTATAGATGTTGTTTGGCTGATTCTTGAGTTATTAGCTTTTACCTGTTCAATTTCTAATTTTTAATAAATTGTTTTCTTCAGTTAACTTTTGTACTTCCTTTTCCATTTGTCTAACTTTTCCAGTTAAATTTTGTAGTACCTTATCTCTTTGGTCAGTTTTACTTTTAAGTTTTAACTGTTCTCTTCAGTGAATTTTTTTTTTTTAACATTTTGTCCATTGTATTTTTTAATCATTGGTCATTTTCTCTTCTACCTCTCTAATTTGGCTTTTAAAAATCCTTCTTGAGCTCTTCTAAGAATGCTTCTTGAATCTAAGACCAGTCCATATGCCCACCATACATGTGGGTGTATTTGACAGTGCTGTCCTGTTCTGAATTTATATTTATATATTTATATTTTTCGTCATTGGTAAGATTCTATGTTCTTTGATTTTCTGATTTGCTTCTTGCTGATGGTGATTTCCTTTTCTCTGGCTTTTAAAGTGAGCCAGTCTCTACTTCTGGGGCTCAGAGGCTTCTGTCCCACATTTCTTGTGCTGAGAACTTGAGATCTGGTTACTGGTTTTGTGTATTGTGACCCCTGTTTTTTTCATCTAGAAGCTATATAATGCTGCAGCTTACCTGATACTGAGCTGACTGGTGTGTGCCAAGGCCAAGGTCAGGTGAAGTCTTTCTGAGTTTCCCCAGGATTACATTGAAGCTCCTGGAGTGAGTTGTGGGGGAGGGTGGTCTGGCTGTGGGAGGTCTCCTCCTCCCCAGGGCTACTCTAGAATACAAGCAGACTCAGTCACTGGTAAACCCTAGTCTGCATTGGTTTTTACCCACTACCCCTGAATGTGCTAAGGCATGCCTGTGGTCCTAGTTTTGGCCCTTATGAGCTCTGCTCCTCTGGGACTCAAGATATCCTCCTGGATGGCTGAGGTGTGGCTTGCTGGGACATCTCCAGCCCTGTATTGGTCCTCTTCAGTCACAGAAAGAGATACTCTTGTCTTCAATCTCCCTAGCCTCCCAAGATGAGAGACTGCTATGCCCCTTCTGCTGATTCCACTATTTTCCTGGGGAAATATTCTCTGGGTTTTTCAAGGTCAACAAAGGGAGGGTGAGAGCACTTACAATTTACTCCACCATCTTTGGTCCTGGAAGTTCAAGTAGGTCACTTTCAAATATTTAATCTGTGGGGTGATAGTCTCAGGAGTGACTGCTACTGTTACTGGGGGCCCTATGCTTCTCTCTCACTCAGTTCCACTGGGCTTTCATCCTGTGCTGTTATGTTTGAGAATCTGCACTGCTGCTTCTGATATAGTCTGTGCTTTGGCTATCCACAGATTTTATATTTGATCCTTCAAAGACATTGACACAAATTCTCCTTGTAAGCATGAGTCACAAGAGTTTAGGGGAAATGGTTCATTTATAGGTCAAGGAAAATAAGTTGGGCTCATCTGAAAGAACTCATATAAAAATTCATTTATGAGCCTCTCTACTCCTCTCTTAACTGTACCCCCCCCAAAAAAAAAGACTTGTGTAGCCTCAGTCTCATGATCATGCACATGCAGGAATTCTACTTGGCATGGCCATTGTAATCATTAGTGTCTGTTTCCTCTTGTTCTCCTTCAAGTCTTGATTCAGTCTACTCAAGGTAGATGTTATTCTGCCTGCCATTATCAGCCACTTGCAACAGAAGATGATAGCTCCCCTTCCCTCTCTCTCTTTCCCATGATGGTTCTTCAGCTGGTCTCTGGAAAGTCTCTGTTCTGTAGGAATCCACCATATAGGAATGACTGGCATTCCCTGTTATTGCCTGCATAGGAATTCCTTTGGTCATCTCAGTGATGGAGTTCCTCAGGTGAAACAACTTCTTGGAATCTTGTCCCATAACTGAAAGAGAGATCACCAATTTTCTTTTGTTTTTGTTTTGTTTGATTGTTTTTTTTTCTTTTCTGCATGCATCTCAGACATAATGCCTCATGATAATCCCTACTCTGGGTTTTTCCCTTTCATGATGATTCTTTATGGCTTCTGAACTCATGGCGACTTGCCCAGTGTTCACCTTTGAACATTACTTCTCTTGACTTTCTTCAAGACTCCACTTAAATCACATGTGATTTAGGAGGACTTTCTGCCCCCCTTCTTCTAAACTTCTAGTGCCCTCCACTCTAAGATTACTTTCCATCTTCTTTGTAAGTTTCTTTATGGGTCAAGACAATTTTTTTTGACTGTTTAAAATCATCATCAACTCTTATCACAGTGCCTCACATATAGCAAGCACTTAATATATGTCTGTGAAGGATAGATCAAGGAAAGACCACTTGAGAGATCATTTTGCCAAGTCAGTCTTCTTCCCCATTGCCAGTGTAGATAATCATGTCTTTACTACCCCAATATACAGGCAGGGCCCCTCCCACTCAAGTGAACAACTTCTGTGGAGTCTGAGACTCAGCAGAACTCACCATTTTGTCCCTCAATTTCCCATGAGGATATTTGGCAACAATTTGGCATATGATTCTCTTGCAGCAGCCTATGTAGGGGGGAGGGGCAGGAGAAAAATACTTCTGGCACTGATACATTTGATTCATCTTCTCCCTTTGAATTTTAGTAGCTCTGACATTGTCTTAAGAAAAATAATAAAGTCTCCTTCATTCCACTGCTGGGAAACTGGGTCCCTACTGAGTAAGTAGCTGAAGATGACTCCTAAAATAGGTAGATACCCCAAAAGACATTCTTGCAAGTTGCTGTGTGGCTCTGAGATCAGCCATCCAATATGCTCATCAACAAGCAGAATATTAACTTATCTGCTTCCCTTCCTGGTGTTGGGAAAAGGCTGAATAAATAGGGAAAGCAAGTTGGGAACATAGTATTTGGGCTGGATTTATTGCCAATGTGAATTGGGCAAGGTCTCATCTTTCTGTGTAATTAAGGTATGCATAGATCTTAAGATCCACTCAATAAGAAACCTAGGAATGGCTAGAGGATGTGGGATGGGAGAGCACCTCAAACTCCAGTGTAAATAGCTGGAAAAGGGAAGCAGAAAACTCCCCTTATTTCTTCAATATGATGCCCAGGTAACTGGAGCAAAGTTCAGATTTCTCTGGGATTGGCCATCAAATTTCCCCATACTTCCATAGCCTGTAAAAGACTCTGAGAGATGTCTTCTCCCATGCACCCCAAGGACCCCTGGCCTGGGCCTCTCTGCTTCCTTCTTTGTTTTGAAGGAAGCCAGTTAAAGCAAGGGAGGTAAAATGGCCCTGAGTAAAGTTATCCTTTTGTTTTCTATCTAGGATCATTTACTTCATAAGTTTTTCTAGGGAGGGAGATTTTGGCTGAGGTCCAGGCTACAAAGGGAAGTTTAAGGCTATCTCTTCACAAGAGCCTAAGAGTCCCTGTCTAAGAAGAGAACTGCCTCCATTGAGAAAGTAATTTAATGGTATTAGAAGACTATAGAAATAATAGCCATGTTATTTAACATTTAAATGACACTTACTATGTGAAAGGCACTGTGCTAAACTTAAAATGTTGGTCAGAATTTGAAAAGCAATTTATACACAGATGCATCAATGGATCTTTGACTTCTAAAAATGTAGATACTCCCTTCAAACACGCAGATCACCACCCATCCTGAGTGACTCTTATGTTGTGCCGTGGGAGACCACGAAGTGAGCTTGTGCCCTTCCAAGCACTCCATGGATAATTCTAAAAGAATTCAAATACATCCTTCCTTCCTGTGTTTTGAACAGACATCTTTTCTTGTACCTCAGATGCTCCTCAAAGTATTATTTGAATCTTGCCATTATCCCACACTGTCACAATGATTTTCTGTCTTTCAATGTTAAATGCTACTTTGAAGAAATTGAATATTGTATCTGCTCTTACTCTTTTGGGGAAACTGAGTGGTGAAACTAAAGGGACTCACTAAATATGGCAGCTAGGTAGTGCAGTGAGTAAAGGACTGATTCTTGAGTCAGGAGAATCTGAGTTCAAATCTGGGCCCAGATACTTGATACTTACTGACTGTGTAACCTTGGAAGTCACTTAACCCCAATTGCCTTGCCTCCCCTCCTCCAAAAAAAGAAAGAAACACCTCTGATTTTTGATAATGCAATATATAATGAAGTGAACCACCAGTATATTTTTGTGTGGGCATGAGAACACATATGGGAGCAATTCAGCGCAAAGACCTTCTATACCTTATTTCTCAATGTTCTGGTATGATTTGGAAGGCACAGACTTTTCATGGAATCTTAAATGTGTTTTGAGTCAGGTGCATTTTCAAAATAAGTTTTTTTTTGAATCCTTAGGAAGGGACCTTTAATACAACTTTCCTTCTCATCTCTTGTTCACTTCCTTGTCCCCTTTGATGAGGATGGGTGGAAATAGCTGCTGTCTCACTCCCTTTCCCTTTTTGAAGCAGTGATTGCTGTCTGCCATCCAGCCCCCTGCCTTCCCTCTGCCACAGATGGTCTCTAATTCCCTCTCCCTGGAGTAGCCATGAAAAGATGTAGATGTATTTTTGGAGTCTGTGTCATTAGACTAAATCTACTCAGACCTCTAGTTAGTCATCTCAGGGGGCTGTTTGTTAATTTTTAAGAATTCCAAACTGCTAAACTTGGCCTGTTTTGTAGCAGCCAAAACATACGTGCTTCCCTCTCATCCAATACTGTCTTTTCCATCATCCTTTCAGGCTGTAGGATGTCGACCATTGGCAGCTTTGAAGGGTTCCAGTCTGTGGCACTGAAGCCAGATGGAGAGGATCAGCCCTCAGAAAGAGACAGTCTCTCAACTGAAGAGGGGAGCTCAACCGTGCCTAGCAGAATGGCAAGGCAGTCTAGTGTGACTGAGTCAGTTCTCTACCCAAATCCGTATACTCAGCCATATTGTACACGCAAGTACTTTGTTACTCGGGTAATGGATCCTTGTTCTTATTCCTTAAACCATGTTTTAGATTTCATGGAAGTGGGCAGAGGGCCTAGACTTGCACATCTTAAAAAAAAGAATATAATGTTATCTAAAGGTTTAAAAAACCTGAGATAGCTGGTGACTGGATTTCAACATAGGTTGATACGATGCTCTACTTTGAATGAGAAGACCCTCAGAGGCCATTTTCCCAAAACTTCTCATTTTATGTTTGGAACTGAGGCCAAGAGAGCTAACATGACTTGTTTAAAGTCTTACACCTAAGTAGCTGAACCACCATTTAAACTCAGGCTCTGCAATTTTAAATTCATTGAATTCCTCATCTTTCTTAAACCTAATGCAACATGTTCTTCACTTTATTTATACATCCATCCATTCATTTATTCCCTCAACCATTGATTATATTCCCTTATTTTAAATTTGCCAAGTGTCTACTATGAGCAGGGAGGTGTGCAAGACAGGACAGAAATAGAGACATAACAGAGAGGCTGCTTTCAAGCATTTGAAACTCCAAGTGTAGAGAGGCAGGGCATACACACCAATGATTATAATAGACAAAGCACAGGAGGATTATTCTGAGCAAAGACAAAAGGGCCCTTTTAAATGAGGAGGGAAAGAGAGAGAGTTGCATGGAGCAGATGACACCTAGCATGGACCTTGAAGACTCTATGTGTAATGACAAGTCCTATACTTGGAATCCCAAGAGCCTGGTTTTAAACTGGGGGTACTGAGGAGGGGAATGGGGAAACAGGAATGTAAGGGGTGACCAGAAATACAAAGATGGGGAAGGAAGGAGCATCAAGAGAATGATGGACTCATGACTAATTAGGCTAGAATGTGATCTACATACAAAACTATAGGTGAATGAGTGGATGACATGCTGGATCTGTAGTCGCCTTCAAATCCTTTCCTAACCCTTCTTAGTTGAGAGAATCAAGTAAGACTTCATTTTCTCATACCGAAAACAAGGCTGATAACATCTGATAGGGTTGGAGTTTCCAATAAGATGAATTCTGCAAATCACTTTAAAAGGCTTGGTCTTATCTTTGTATATTTACCACATGAACTCATGCGAGCAAACAGTGTGTGTGTGTGTGTGTGTGTGTGTGTGTGTGCATGTGTGTGTAGACAGGTTTGAACTGGACCTGTGAGTTTATCATTCTAGGAAACTCCTAGTAATTAAACTTCCTCCATACAGATGAATCAACCGTCCAATCAATCCATCTATTAAGAAATATTTATTAAGCACCATGTGCCAGGCATGGGACTGACTTCTGGGAATACAAGTACAAAGAATGAAACCATACATTCTTGCAATGTGCTTACATGCTAAAGGTACTTAATAGTCTTAGATACTTGTGGAAGAGATTAGGCAACTTCCTGAGGCAACAAAGGATGGTAGCAGTAATATTTGACCCTATGTCTTTCTGACTCTAAAGCTTGTTTTCCCTATTTTGTGCACTACACTGCATTCACACACACACCTACATACACAGAGTAATATTATGTATGTGTATACACACATATACACACACGTGTGAATATGTAGATGTATAAATATGTATACATATTTCTTTCCATGTGTATGTATGCTTAGATGCATATGTGTACATATTTGTATATATCTGTATGATTGTGTGTATATGCATATATATGTACATATGAATGTGTGTGTATTTGTACGTGTGCATTGAGAAGTATATATATTTACATATTTTCACTGGTGCATAATCCTTTGTGACTCCAGTTAGGGTTTCCTTGGCAAAGCTATTGGAGTGGTTTGCCATTTCTTTCCCCAGCTTATTTTACAGATGAGGAAACTGATGCAAATAGTTTAAGTGATTTGTTCAGGGCCACATAGCTCATAAGTATCTGAGGTCAGATTTGAAGTCAGAAAGACGAACCTTCCTGACTCCAGACCTGGAACTTTATCTAATGTACCATCTAGCTGCCCTTTCCATGTAAACATCATGTACACGCACACACAAAAACCACAGTACATATGCATGCACACATGTGTACATGCATAAATGTGCATGTGTGCATATACATGTGTATATGTGCGGATATTGCATGTATGTATACATGCGTGTATTAATACATGCATGAGCAATATGTAACAATATAATAGTTGTTCATATATGCATTCAAATATATATGTGTGTATATTTATATCTATAATGTGTGAATGTATGTATATGCTTATACCTAGATGTGTTACTATGTATGTGTAAATAACTTTAGAATTCTGAATTTCTCAACCCAAGAACTTGGAAATTCAAGTATAAAAGTAGACTGTCCTAGGTTTTTCAGAAAGATTGTGTATCCAGTTTTGGACACTATATTGAGTTTGATATGCTATTGGGGCATGGAAGTAGAACTATCCAATAAAGAGTTGGAAAGACAGGCCTGGGAAACTGATCAGGAATTTGGGGTCATCTATTGAGGGAATAGTTGTAACTCTAGAAAAGGATGTTTGCCAAGGGAGAGAGTTAAGAGAAAGAGAAGAGGGCCAAATTCAGAAACCTGGTAGATACTCAAATTGAAAGATTTGGAAACAGGATGAGCAGCCAATGAGGAGAACTGAATTCAAACGTTCTGTATACACACACTCACAAATGTATGTGTGTGTGTATACATATATAGGCACACATATATAATACATATATATGTAAGTATGTATGTGTATTGTGTGGATATATGTACAGGCCTACATAGAAATGTGTATGCATACGTACAACTTCACACACTCTCTGTGTGTATGTGTGAAGACAATGTGATGTAGAAGATAAAGAAACAAGCCTTAGAATCAGGCAGACATAGAGTCTAGTCTATATCTCTAATATATCCTCTCTTTGTTACCTGGAGAAATCATCCCACTCAAGTCTCTAAGACTATTAGGTACCATATAAGGTGGCTCAAGAGGAAGAAGGCCCCAGGAATGGACTGTCTCTCAAAATAAAGAAACAGAGATCAGAGCAGAAGGGGCGGTTTGACAACTTTGGCAAATGCTATGGTGAGGCTAAAGAATATTGAATGTGCAAAAGCAATAAGAAAACAAGCCAAAACCCAAACCAAATTCAAGATATTTCTTCTGAGCCCAAGAAACTGTGTAATGGCAATGAGACATGTCTGAATCCCCATAGCCTAGCCAACCCTCTAGCCTTTCTCCCTCTGTGGTATCCTTATTTATGACCCATGTGGCATCCTCAAAGATTAAATCACTCAGACAGGGGCAGAAACAAACATTTCAATCCATCTCAGCTTGGATTCTTGGCAGCAGAAAGAAAGAAGGTCAGTTTGTTTATTTTGATTTTGACATGTGCTTGGGGAAGAGTATTTCAAACAAGATGCCCAAGTACACATAATTGCCTGCACCAATATTGCAAGGAATAGTCATTGTGTCTGTGTAGGTACATGCAGATTGTCAACACTGCCTATTGTATAGGACCCTGTGCTGCACACCCACACACACTTATTTTGACAAAAGGATTCATAGTATCTCAGAGCTGGCAGGGAACTCAGAGATACAGAGTTTAGACCGTACCTCGCCAAGTAGCCCCTCCACCATGCCCACCAAGAGACCTTTCAGTTTTTGTTTTTGTTTTATCCAACTTGACAATATCCAGCAAGGGGAAATGCACTGCTTCCTAAGGAAGCCAGTCCCAGAGTGGGAGGACATGTTTGCCTCATATCCATCCTTTACCACTGATTCTATCACCTGGGAGACGGGCAGAACGAATCTACTATTTCTTCCATACAACAGCTCTTCAGTTATTTAAAGACCTCCATGATACCACCCACCTAAGTCCTTTCTTCTCTAGGCTAAGCAGTCTTTATTCTTTCAGCTAATTCTCATATGTCCTTAGTTCAGTATCCTTCATCGTGTAACTTGGATTCCTCTTAACACTGTAGAACTCATCAAAGTCCTTTCTAAAATATGACCTCCAGAACAGAGCCCAACTGGGGATTCTTCAGATCCGAGTAGTGGAGCTGTCCCTCTGAAGTCCTGGGAATCCTGCTTCCCTCCCTGAAGCTGGAGATTGCATGAGCATCACTGGCTGTCATGGTCACATTGTTGACTCGTGGGGAGTTTGCTGTCACCTAAAGCTCCCAGCTCTTTTTCAATCAAGGGGTTGCCTATGCATATTGTACTTAAAAAATGACTTACTTGAAGCCAAGAATATAACTCCATTGGAGAACTCTTCCCTCTAATTTTACCTAAAACCAAGAATGGCAAATTGTTGGAGCTGGTCATTCAATCAGCTCCAAATCCACATAACTTTATAATTTCCAGTTATAGTACAAAGGACTTCAACAAACAGAGGCATGAACTGTTACGCTAAAGGAAATTCAATACACAAAAACAACAAGTAATCTGTGTAGATTACTTTTTGCACAGTGATTTTCACTTATTAATTCCTTTCATGCTCACAATAACTCTGTAAGGAAATTATTATTATTAGACCAATTTTACAGATGAGGATACTGAGGCTGAAAGCACAAGCGTGACTTGCTCAGCGTCAGACAGTCTGTAGGTGTTTGTATCAGGATTATGAACTCAGGTGTTTCTGGCTCCCAGTCCAATATTCAGTCTCCTGCACTATCTACCTTCCTTACTTCAAATTCAAGAAAGTTGCTTTCTGGTCTTAATATTTCTGGATCTTAGTTTTATTCTTTGTTAAAAACAAACAAACAAAAGAGCAGTAATTGACTAGATAAATTCTAAAGTCACCCTGTCCCAAAATTAAATCTGTTATTCTATGACTGGTTCAAATCTACTTTTTGCTAACCACATGACTTTGGGTTGGTCCCTTCCCTCTCTGGACATCAGTGTTCTTATGTGTGAAATGGAGAACTGGATAGATGCCCTCCCAGTTCTAAGATTCTAGGATGCTCATCTGCATAGAACATTCCAGTCCCACCTCCAGTCTCTTTAAAGTAAAACATCTCTATTTTCCGGGTGAGTCAGGGCATTTTCGAGTATCTCCTATTAAGGCAAAGAGCTAGAACAGTGAATCCCAAGCCTAGGCATAGTGCAGAACATAAAAATATGAGTAGAATAGAGATTCTTTTTCAAAGTAACATAAAGTAAAAACATTTTATAATCAATGGAAAATGCTATAACCAGGCAAAAAATCTCTGTAAGAGATTCCAAAAGTAGTAGTTCTAGGATGTGCAGAGTGAGGAGAGACACAACTGCATGGAACTCTTTGATAAGAGCAGGAAGCTCTTGAGAATCCTAATCTGTGATGGGATGTATAGACACTCCTAACCAGCTAGAAATTTGGGGCAATAGGATCATACATTAAGAAGCCATTAAGCCCAGCCCTTCTCATTTTACAGGTGAAGAAACTGAGGCAGAGCAAAGTTAAGTGGTCACACAGATAATAAACACTTAAGTCAGGATTTGAATCCAGGTCTTCCTTCCTGACTCCAAGTCAAGTACCCTATCTCCTACACCAGGTCAGGGAGGAACTGGGCACAATGGATACCTCAGAAAAGAGAATATTCTAGAATGGGAATCTGATTGACCATTTGCCTAAAACTTAGCTCATATCAAAAAGTTGATCTTCCCTTACACCACATAAAAGTACTGAAGATTATTTAGACTCTTAAAGAAGGGTAGCCTTTTTTAAAGGTCTCAGGATAGTTACTCAGAGTCAATTTTGGTAATCTGGAAGTAAGAAGGGAAAGGGGGTGTGCTAGTGTTGAACTTGTCAGAATGTTAGAAGTCATTAGGATTATTTTCTTCTACTCTCCCTTCCTCTACCCTTTTACATTTTCCTTCTCTTTGATTCTCCTGCTTCTATAGTTAGTGTAGTAAAAAGGTGAAAAGATACCCGGAAATTCACTAAGAACTGGGAAAGTAGCAGTAATGGATGTGTAGAATCTATATCAATTTGAGAGTCTGCATATTCCTCCCTCTTGAAAAGAATCAGGTTGGGGACTAAAAGTCCCCTACTTCTATTTAAACAATAAAGAGAGTTGCAAGTGAACAGTGTCTTCATCAGTCTTGGGCACACATTAAATAAAACTCAAGTGGGTACCAGACAACAAAGGCACAGAAGGGACATATGAGTCAGTGAACAAATACTTAACAAGAAGGCAGCCCAAGGTAAATCAAGGATATTTCTGAAGATGTAAGATTGGCCACCAAGTCAGATACTTGTTGATCCATTTGCTTCAGCCTGACTCATTTTTATTGCCACTTTAATGTTGAGAAGTGAAGCTGCTGACTGGCCTCGATCATGGGTCTTTGCTTTGTTTTGAAAAACTTGCTTGGTCTGTAACTCACTAGAGAGAGTTTGAGCTGGCTTTAAGTGCTTCATGGGAAAGAAGAGCAGACTTTGATGTACATGATTCAGATGGATAGACTAAACAGAAAGGTTTTAGATGGTGAGGTAAGAACTATAGATCAGGACAGGTCTTGTTCTCTAAACACAACCAAGTATTGCCTTTCAAATGACAGAGAAGTCAACTCATGAGGTTGCCGAGAACACTTAGATAATGGTATTCATAGCCAAGGGAGGTCATCATGAAAAAGCTACAATGAGACATTCAAGGCTGAGATGAGATCATATTGGCAAACTTTGGACACCACTAAGCACTGATTGTGTGACAGGCCACTTGGCCAAAATTACAGTTAATGGATGAGAGGACAAACTAACAAGGGCATCTCATATATGCCACAAATCTGTTTGGACAGCTCTTTCTCACTGTTTTAGCTCATTTTCTATTAAAGCTTAAATACAGCTAATGCAGGCCTCATGTCTTTTTTGAACAAAAGTACCACTCAAGGCTAACGACTCAAGGTATATTATGATAATTGCTTTTCTTGTGGAGACTGATATTCCAAAGCAACGTCTTATGAAAGGAACAATACTCGAGCCACATGGGGAAAGATATTTTTAAACTCCCTGTAGGACTCTATTCGTAAGATACCTTATCAGAAAATTGAAAGAGATTGGGGATGGAGAATTATCTCTAAATTTATACTTAAGAATGTAAATTACATACAAACTAATGGGACTAAAACTATTTGATCTTTTAATATTTAATTAACGGTTCCCCATGGCCTTTTTATAGCTCGTGTGCCATTGTGAATTGGGAGAGTTTAATAAGCAGGTTTGGGGCTCCCCATTGTGTTGTGAGATAACTCTGCCGCCATGACACTGACTTGGCTGGAGCACTTCCCCCCTTTATCTCTCCTCTTCTTTCTCTGAGCCCCCCTACTTGCGACTGTCTACATAGGTATCTCCTTGGTCTAAACCTCTGACAATTGAGAGGGTAGGTGGCTCTCTCCGCCCCTCTCCACCCTATGTGATATGATAACATGATGATGGCTGTTGATCCTTCTGAGGACAGATACTCAGCAGGGTCAACAATGCTCCTGCCTGAAAAAGAAATGATCCGCCTCCTCCTACCCTCTCCCCAGGAAAAAAAAGTTGTAATAGATTTTTCTCATCATAACTTATTTTCATGAGATCTCGTTGACTCATATTACGGTCGTCCTTAAGGGCTGTTGCTGTTCTTTCAAAGATAATGGCTATTAAAAGGTCTTATTATTTATGGACTCATAGGGAGATTTCCATTCTGGGGCACATGAACATTTCCCCATTGAATCTGCAATCCATATTACTAAGATTGGAGACTGAGAGTCAACAGGGGTACTCCTGCCTCCTCTGATGGCTGAGTGAAGAAGTTTTGGAAACCTGAGCATTCCACTAGCATAAGGAAGTCTATGCCCATTTCTCATTGATTTCCAATATGTCAAGTTCATAATATTTTCCTTTCTTCACTCCCATCTCTGTTATCTGTCTAGATGTAGTGGCTCTTCATTACACTATCTGCTATACTAGTCGAGAAAGAAACATTATTAAGGCAGGGGATGAGGTGGACGTGATGCCCATGTTGAGCCAGCAAGTCAGATAGGCAGGCCTGGCCAACTTCAGAGATTAACAGGACCTTGCAGGCTCATTATGTGGATGTATGGGTATGAAGGAAAGACATAAGGACCATCTGGGAATACAGCTACATCCTCTCATTAATTCTTCCACCCTGGAAGGCCCAGACTTGCACACCCCTAGTCTAGTATAGACTTTCCAATCAGGCATCTGATGATGTTCTGAACTGATATCACTCAGCCTTTGAAACAACTGTGGTTTTGAGGGATGTAAATTCTGTTTCCCTTCCTGGAGGGCTACAATTCACTAAATTCCTCAGGTCAAGATGATGTCATTGTCTCCCTTATCTTTCAAGGATTAAGACCTATGTCAGCCACTTGCCAATTTTAATCAATGAGACAATAAATCTGTGTAAATAAGATAGCTTAGCAAAGGAAAAAGATATGGCCTTGGGTTTATGGAGATCTCCATTCAAAGCACCCAGCTTATGCAAGGTCAAATGCCTCTCTAAGTCTGAGGTGACACTGTAGGGGTTGTTAGCTAAGCTAGATATCCCTGTGACTATCCCTGTGACTTACTTAGGTGATGGGAACAGGTGATGGCTGGACAGAATCGTCAAATTCCACAAAGCAAGTGCTTCATAAGCTCATGTGTGTATCCTAAAGAAGTCTGGAGAAGCAGAGTTGGAATAATTTGGGCAGATAGATGGCAAAGTGGATAGATCACTAGACCTGGAATCAAGAAGACCTAAGTTTGAATCCAATCTCCGATACCTACTAGCCGTATGAACTTGAAAAAGTCACTTGTTTGCCTCAATTTCTTCAACTGTAAAGTGAGGATAATAAAAGCACTGACCTCCTTGGATTTTGTGGAGGATCAAATGAGATATTTAGGAACTGTTTAGTATAGTTACTGGCACATAGTTCATGCAATAAAAATGCTAGCTATTTTTAATATTAAATACAGTTCTCTTTCTCTGTCTCTGTCTCTCTCTCCTGACCTCCCTACTTTCTTCCTTCTCTTTTTTCAGTCCACATATATTTATACATAATAGATATACACACATATACATGCATATTTGTATGTATCTATACATATGTAAAAAATCTTCCTTTTGGTCCTAATTGATGGAAGTGGCACAATGCTAAAAAGCACATCTCCTGATTCTCATTTAGCTACCCTAATGGTCAATTTAAAAAAGAAAACATGCCCCAAAAGGTGTTTTCATTGAGGAAGCACTTTAGTACATTCTATCTCGTAAAATACTGCATGGCTTCCTAGAACTTGGTAGCAAGTTCTATCCCAATCCTAGCTAACAGTTTTGTTATTCTGTAAGAGGAGAGATGCAGCCTGGGGGTTGGGTTTTTTTTTGTAACTGTCCTGACCTTGCTACAAATAGTGAATTGCATGAGAACATGGTGATTCCTCTCTGGGTTGATCAATTTATTCCAGCTGCAGTGACAATCCAGTGGGCATCATGAGTCTGGGGGCTTGGTCAGAGCTTAAGTCAGAAGCAGGAAAGGGGGAAGAAATCCATGGGGAAAGAAATGACCCAGATGCTAGTGGTCAAGGCAGCTTATAATAGGAGAGAGCACACTCGGGCATGGTTGAGGGGAGTCAGAGTTAGAAGGTATTTCAAAAGTGTTAGATGTGTCCTTGGCAGAAAATGAACCAGATATTTGGCAACCAAATTAAAACCAGGTCATCAGAAATCTTGGGCAATAGTCAGGAACTCAAAGAGCCAGAGAAACTCAAGAGCAAAGACCAAAGGAAGAAATCTTACCAGAAGCAATTGATTGAAGGGATGTCTAAGCTAGGGAAGAGAAGATGTGGGCTATGTGTTTTAAGGGAAGAGATAAACAACTGGCTTAAAGTGTTTAAATGTATGCCTTACAGAGACATTCTCATTGTTCTGCTTGACTGCAGAGGGCAAAATTATGTCTGGAGAGGCAAAATTACTATCAATTTCAGTTAAGAAATCACTCTAGTGATTTAAATGGACTTTGAATGGAATGGGCTGTTAGAAGGTAGTGAGCTCCCCATATCTAGGCATATTCAAAGCAGACTTTGATGACTGAGGCAAAAGTTTTTTGCATGCCTTTGTTAGGACCAGTGTCAGTCACCAAGCTGATCAGCAAGATGTGACCTGGAGGAGGAAGAAGGGGCAAAGAGATAGGCAGTGGTTGATGAGAACACAATGACACTCTGATGACGCCTAAAGAAGGACATGCATCTAAGTGTGCAGGGATTTATTTTAGGAACTTTGTCGTGATTTTTGTTAGATCAGTCCTAGCAAGCTGTCTGAGGTGAAAAAGTTAAGAAGCCTACCCAGGGTCACATCACTGAAAGGGGCAGTGTGAAGCTGGCTTTCCCAGACTCCACTCCAAACTCGTCAGTTTACATGTAATGGTCTATTGACTCTTCATATCTAGCATGCCTCCAAACTGGTCAGTTTACATGTAATGGTCTATTGACTCTTCATATCTAGCATGACTCCAAACTGGTCAGTTTACATGTAATGGTCTATTGACTCTTCATATCTAGCATGACTTCTTTCCTCTACCTTCTCTATTCTTCTTTTTGCTTCTCTTCCTTTTCTTTCCCTTTCTCTGTATACTATATTTCTCTACTTCTCTCTTTATGTGCCTCTCCATGTCTCTTCTTGTTTCTTTCTGTATGTGTCTGTTTATCTGTCTCTCTGTGCATCTAACTCCGTTTCTCTGTGTATCTATATCTCCATCTCTATCTCAGTCTCTTTGTCTCTTTCCTCTTCTATCTTTAGCTCTCTTCTCATAGTATGCAATAGCTGATATTTATAAGCTCAAAATAAGTCAGTTCAATTAAACAAAATCCTATTAATCACTTTCTTTATTATTAGCCACTATGTTAGGTGCTAAGGATGCAAAGATAAAACCTCCCCTGTTCCCAAGAACCTTTTATACTAACATGTATACAGTTCATCTAATTAAATAGAAGAGAATTTGAGGAATGAGAGAGAACTTGTTCCTGGAGGGTGTGAAGGGATGAATCAAGTAGAACTTTGTTAAGAGGGAGCACTTGAGCTGAATCTTGAGGGAAGAGAGTCATTCAGAAGTTCAGTGATGAGGAGGGAGGCCATGGCAGGAAATGAATGTGAGGTCGAAGAGACTCAAGAACCACATCAGTTTCTGGTGAGATTTACATGTTTTGTTTAGCAGGAACTTAGAAAGTTTGAAGGAAAGTCATGTGATACAAAAGCAGAAAATAGGAAACAGATGGCAGAAGGGCCTTAGTGTCAAGCTAAGGCATTTATATTTATATGACTTCATAGGGGCTGCAGAGGCCACTGTAGGTTTGGGAATGAGATGAGGGTGGGATATGTGTTAGAAAGACACAGCTCACTATCTCTTAGGAAACCTTTTTTGGTAGGCATGTGCAGAGTGATTTGGGAGAGAAGAGGCACTCCAGGAGGGACTCTCATGAAGAGGTTATTAAAATAGTGCTGCTAATGATTGATATGGGCCAGAAGCACGGTGGTAATTGGCTTTTCAGAGAGAAAAGGGAAGATTTGATATCTGTCTCAATGTAGACCTCAAAGAGCCCTCAGATGTCATCAGTCCGACCCTCTTATTTTTACATATAAGGACACTCATGGAAATTAAATGAATTATCCAAGGTCACACAGGTGATTAGCATCAGGCTAGAGATTTTAGCACAGATTGCTTACTTCCAGGGCCAGGGAGCTGTCCAATGTACTACACAATACCCCACTGTTAGGGGTAGATTTGACAGGATTTGACAAAATATTGGACTAGATAATGACTGTGAAAAAAATCAGAGGGACTTTGTAATCGGAAGTTAGCGAACACTTGAACAGGAATAGATTGACTGTAACAATGAAAAACTACTGATATTTTATAGAGAAAAGAACTTGGCTCAGTTCAGATTCATTAAAGGTAACCTTTACAATGAACAATGACAATAATAATTTGATAAAATATAGTATGTTAAGAAAATATTTTTAAATCATAGCAATAATAATAATAGTCCACAAACTTAAAAATGTGTTCAATTAAACAAATTGCTTCATATGCACTTTCTCCTGTGAATCTGACAACACCTCAATTGTTTCAAAGCTCAAGGATTTCCTTTAGGCTTGAACACCACTAATTTCTAAGAGACATAGTATGATGTCATTTGTACATACTGCCCAAGAAGAGACTAGTATTCAGACATATAATGCAGGGATCCATTGTCCTGGTTCCATATTGTCTGAACTTTTCTCCTTTCAGCCAGGGGCGATTGAGACGGCCAGAGAAGACTTAAATAACCATGTGGCAGAGACAATGGATGAAGTCATTCAAGGTTTCTGGCTCTTGACAGAGTGAGTAGCTTCTGCATGGTCCTTGGGAAGTTGGGGTTTTCATGATTGGACTATACTAAAAGTACAGTTATACCTGAAAGGGAAAGAGGAAGAGGCCATTTCTAGCAAATATTACCCAGAATAAAGGATTTAATTAGAGGTCAGAAGATCAATGGGGCTGTGTGACAGATGGTCAGCTAAATCAGATCCTTTAGCAAAATATCACCTAAGCCTTTGGACTGACTGCCGAAGAAACACTTGCAATACAACTGTCTATCCCAGTGAGTGAATGGATGGTTGATGGCCTGAAAATCCTGGTAGGCACTGTATTGCCCATGGTTTGGAGTTCCTGTGTACATCACTTAAATCAAGGATGGCCTAAGGTGGAGAGCCTCCAGGCATGCTTTGCTGCTCTCCTTGCTCAGCAGTCCTCCCTCTCCCTTCTTTCTCCACCACTTCATTCTCCCTCCCCTCCCACCTTTACCATCCCACCTCCAGCAGATCCCCCTTTGTCGTTATCTCCTCAAATTGTCAATCATCATGTATATTCTTGGTTTTCATGCCATAGCTGGAAACTCTAAGTGGGTAGGGACATGTACAATTTTATCTTTGCACACCCATAGCCCCAAACAGGTCATGGCATCTAGTTGGCTGGATGTTGTCTTTAGTCTTTGAAGAAGACTAAAATGACATCACCATGACAAAGTGAAATTTTCATGTGTCCAACTGTGGTTGATCAGATCAATACAAGCTTGGAATGTTCTGCCACAGGTTGGGCACAGATTTTCTGTATGGATATTTGGGGTAGATATCTCAAATTTGTGCATCCTGTGTTTACTTTGTGCTGTCTCAATTCTGCATTGCTCAAAGATCACAGCACCCTTTCTGATGTGGGCATGCCATGATGAGTGGTTCTGTACCAGTGTCTTCCATGTTGCATAGTCAAATCCAAGGCTCTTGAAAGAGACTTTGAGAGTGTCCTTTTATCGTTTTTTGGCTACCATGTGATTGCCTGCCCAATGTGAGTTCTCCATAGACTAGTTTTTCGGCAAGCTTACATTTTGCATTGGAACAATGTGGTCAACCCATTGGAGTTGCCTCTCTGAAGCATAGTTCGAATACTTGGCAGTTCAGCTCAGTAAGGACTTCAATGTCTGTTACCTTATCCTTCCAGGTAATCCTCAGAATTTTCCTAAGACAGTTCAAATGGAAACAATTCAGTTTCCTGGCATGGCACTGGTAGATAGTCCATGTTTCACAAGCATATAACAATGAGATCAGCAAAATGGCTCTGTAGATTTTCAGTTTGGTAGTCAGTGTAATACTTCTTCTCTCCCAAACCTTTCTTCAGCTAGATCTGGCAATGTGTGAATCAACCTCATTGTCAATGTGTACATCCCTGGAAAGTACACTACAAAGGTAAGTGAACTTATCCACAGCATTCAAAACTTCTCCATTTGTTGTACCTGATGGTTCCATGTATGGATGGTGTGGTGGTGGCTGATGGAGTACCTGGGTTTTGGTGGTGTTATTAAGTCAAAAGTAGCACAAGAAGCAGAGAATTGATCCATACTTTGTTGCATCTCAGCTTCAGTGGCTACATTAAGTGCACAATCATCTGCAAACAAGAAATCATGCACCAACACTCCCTCCACTTTGGTCTTGGCTTGCAGCCTTTTCAGATAAAAGAACTTGTCATCAGTTTAGTAGATGATCTTGATGCCATGTTCATCCTGTTGAAAGTATTTGTCAACTTGGTTGAAAACATCATGCTAAAAAGCATGGGAGCAAACACATAGCCCTGTTTCACTCCATTGTTGCTGGGAAGGCACAAGAGCATCGTCCATTATCCAGAACCTGGGTAAATATGCCATCATGAAATTGATGTACCATACCGATGAACTTCTCTAGACATCCAAATTTGTACAAAATTTTCCATAAGCCCTCATGACTAACAGCGTCAAAGGCCTTGATCAGATCTACAAACGTTGTCTATAGACTTCTCTTCTGCTCCTGGCATATCTCCTGGAGTTGTCAGGAAGTAGACACCATATTGACTGTTCCTCAGCCCTTTCTGAAGCTAGTAGATTTTCAACAGCTACTTATTGCATTGGCTAGGATTGGATATTGAGGAATTCGATAAATGTCAGCTTTGGGTGATAAGGAAGGAGGGATAGCAGTAAATATTGTTACTAATTGTAATTATAGTAATAATAACTATTGTTTAAAGTTTTAAAGATACTTTTCAGACACAATCTCAGTAAATATTATTACCTCTAGTTTACAAAGAGAGAAGCTGAGAATTGGAGTGCTCGTGTCATTTAGTTCTGCTTCCACAGACAGTAAGCTCTGAGGATCTTGGAAGTTAGAGCATTTTCCTACTGTTCCCTTTCCTCATTGGACAGATAAGAAACTGAGGCTCAGAGATTAATGTGACCTGGAAGTCATAGTAGTAAGACTAGGATTTGAAAATAATTGATCAAGTTCCAAGTCTGGTGCTCTTTCCACCACACCAAAATTGAATCCTGATTTCATGACTACAAGTCCTTCCCCTTTCCCATCATTCTTCACTTCCTCCAGATTACAGAAAACAAAGAACACCCTACGCGCACGTGCACGCGCACGCACACACACACACACACACACACACACACAACTTGGAAAGGATTTTCCAATGGAAACTGAGTATGATGGTCACATTCTCAGGCTTACCCCAGAAATCTCTCTGAGGAAATGGCTTAGTGAGATTCAACTCTATTTCTTCCAGAAATGAAACAAAGGCAGAATGGATTAATTCACAGCACTATCCACAAATTTAAAAATTGGGATAAGCAATGGCTTTGGAGCTAACCACAGTGGTAGAACAGGAAGATGGTGGTGAGGACATGTGTATTAGCGACAGCTGAAGTGGAGTTCAAAAGCGAGGTTGGGGGGCAGGATGCTATACTTCAGCATTCATATAGATGTGTCTTTTGATACTGAGGGTAAGTAGAATGGAGAGAGTGAGAAATATATAGACTCCAAAATTTGCTGCTGCCTTCTTGTGTGATTTTTAACAAGGAAAACGGTAATAAGTGTTTATTATGCACTTACTGTGATCTGGGCTCTTTGCTACCAATAAATTAATAAGCATTTGTTACACCAAGCACTTTGCTCAGTACTAAAGATGTAAAAAGAGGCAAAAAGAGTTCTGGGCCTGAGTGACCTTACAACGTAATCGTGGAGTCCAGATCCAAACAAACAAATACAAAGCAAGCTGATGTGTATGTGTACACATATATATGTATAAGTATGTATGTATGTATGTATACACATGTAAGGCAGAAAGACCCACCCACAGGCTTTTGTAACAGTCCAGGTGTGATGTGATGAGGGCCTGCACCAGGGTGGAGGGAGTATCCAAGGAAAGAGGAGATGCATTCAATAGATGCCACAAGACTGAATTTAGCAAGTCTTGGAAGCAGATCGGATATGGTGTTGTGGGGCATAATGAGGAGTCCATAATGGCTCCTAGGTTTTGAACTTCAGGGACTGAGGATGGTAGAAGAGGAGGAGTGTTTAGGAGGAAAGATGTCAAGTTAAGTTTTGGACATATGGAGTTTCAGATGTCTACCGGACATCCAGTTCAAAATGTCTGAACGGCAGCTAGAGATATGAATTTGGAAGTCAGCAGAAAGTTTGAAGGAGGGTAGGTAGGTTTGAAAATCATCAGCATGTAGATGGTAATTAAATCCATGGGAGCTGATGAGACTGTCAAGTGAAGTAGCATAGAAACAGAAGGGAAGAGGACAGGCCCGAACCATGAGGCACTGCTATATTTAGAGGGGAGATCTAGGAAATATAAATACAAGTAAAAAAGAAAAACCACCTCTATCTGCAAGGAGCTCACATTCCAACAAAGTGGAGATGAGTGAAGGTATTTAACATGGGTGTGATTTTGAAGTCCCAGGAAGGAACTGGAAGGAAGTCTGTCTTGGGGCCCTAAATAAAATAGATGCCCCAGGAGGAAATCACAAATGGGAGAAGATTGGTAGGACTTGCAAAGGGATATTCCAGGATGTGTGGGCTATGATAAGTTCCATGACACAGGGTAAAGAGGTCCCATGCAGAGAAGGAAATTCTGGCATGAATTCACAATAATGTGAGCATGAGTCCAAAGTTCAAGAAAGTCAGAAGTAGACTCAGCAGGGAAGTGAAGACATACATCATATCCCTATTTTGGACATCATTTTCCACATCTTTAAAATGATAGGTATGGACCCAATGATTTCTGAGTTCTCTTTCAAGTATACATCTTATGGGAAAGTTGGGGAATGCTTCTGTAATAAGAAACTCCTGCGAGGGCAACTGTGATGTTCACCCTTTGCCAGTGAGATGGGCCTTGCAGGGAATGATCACGTACTTGGAGGAAGCTGGATTATAAAGAGAGGGGTCAGATGGAATTAGGGTTAGCAATGGGATTGGGGTCAATTTAGAGTCAGTGCTTTTGCACTAAGACATTTGTAACATACTTTGGAACTTCAGTCATGAAATGACATTTGTTTAAAATAAATTCTATGTATTTGATTTTCCCCCTATCTTTTCTAATGAGGGGAATATGTACATACACACATATATGTGTGTATATGTATATATGTATATGTATAAATATATAGAAAGAGAGAGAGAGGGAGAGAGTGAGAGAGGAAAGTAGATAATGAAATTTTATTGACTGGCTTTATTTTAAAAGACATTAGAAAAAAATGCTCTTTGAGGAGAGTCAATATGTAGAGAGAATTAAAATTCTGGCCTCAGAATTCAGAAGATATTGTTTCAGCTCTCCTCTTGGACTCTATCTAACTAAACACAATGAACTCTCTTGAGTCTCAGTTCTCCTTCTGTAAATGAAGGCAAGAGTTCCTCCACCATGAGGCTATATGATGGGACAAAATGAGCTGATATTCCTTATTCATATTGTAAACTTTGAAGTTTCAGTGAAATGCCTAGTCATTCTTCATGGAATACCCACCTGGCTGTTTATTTGCAGGGAAGGGTGTGTGGATGTGGCTGTGAAAACTCCTGTGCAGCTGCTCTTAATTTTGTTTTCTTGATAAATAAAAACAATTATTCCTCTAAATTTAGCATATCCCCCATTATTTGAGTTTCATGTTGTACAAAACTTTTATTTGTTTTTTTTTTCTTTTTAGTAGAGATATTTTAAAGGGCTTTTACTAAGGAAGATAAGTAGATGTATCTGAGGTGAAATCAGTAATGGAATCTGTTGTAGACCATGGCAGGTCACCTACTTTTTCTGGGAATTTCCTTCTTATGTATTAAATAAGTAGGTGAATGATCTTTCCATCTTTCATCTCTAAAACAAATCATAGTCATACCATCTCTGGGTTGGAAATGACCTCAGCCTCCCAAAGTGGGAATCCAGCCTCTGCTTAAGGACCCCTTCCACTGAGGGAGAATTGATCACTTCCAAGGCATTCCATGGACAGTTAGGTGGTTATCATATTGCATAGAGTGCCAGACCAGAAGTCTTCAAAATTCTTATGCTTGAGTTCAAATCTAGTCTCTTATGCTTGCTAGCTGTATGACCCTGGGCAAGTCACTTCACCCTCTTTTCCTCGGTTTCCTCATCCATCAAACAATCTGGAGAAAGAAATGGCAAATCACTCCAGTATTTCTGCTGAGAAAACCCCAAATGGGGTCATGAAGAGTCAGACACAACTGAAACAACTCAATAGCAAAGGTTTTCCATTGTCAGATTGGAAAAGTAGACTTTTTATTGTAAGCTACTGTCAATTTAAAATGCTGCTTATTCTTCTTGAATGGTGGTGTGATGGGAGAGGGGGTGGGAGTGTGAAGGAAAGCCAAGCGATGTTTCGGTGCTTCCTGAGAGATGGGAGTTTACTAAATACTCAGGATACAATGCAAGGAAAAGGAAGGGTGCTTCCTGTCCTCAAGGAGTTTATTCTCCAAAGGGGGGTGAGATACAGAAAAGGCAGCTAAAAGGTGACTGGTTAGCAGAGCTGGTAGCTTCTGGAGATGTCCAGGCTGTCAAAAGCAAAGCCTGGAGAGAAAGGGAGAATGGAAACCAAAGGCGACCACAGCCTCCTCCCTCTCCTAGCCTGCAGCATTGAAACCTCCCCTCTAGAACCCTGCTCTCCAGGACTCACTCCCTGGGACCATCATTTTAGGAAGGGCCCCAGGCTGTTCCATGCAATTCTGGCCTCCACTGGCTCTGGCCTTCACTCTAGTCTCCTCCCCAGGCACATTGCCTTTCCTGTCCCCTGTTCTTCCTGCTTTCCAGTACCTCTGTAAGCTATGACTTTCTCATTAGAATATCAATTTTTGAGGGCAGGGGATGTCCTACTTGGTTTTATTTGCATTCCTAGCTTTATCTATCCATATGAAAGGTCTGCATGAAACCATTTTCAAGGATTCAGGTTGCGGAGGAAGAATGCTCTGAGAAATGAAGGATATCTAGGGCTGAAGGTCATTGTGGTCCTCCAGCTATTTTAATGTACATGTTTTAGAATGTTGAATGGTAAAACTGAAAAAAAAAGAAATAACCTCTTTAGAGAATGTAGGATAATAAAATAAGGACTATTGACTGCATAGGGAAATTTGGTCATAAGTGAAAAGTGAATCCGAGTGCCAAGTCTGGGGTAGCCAGAAGAGAACTGACAAACTGTGGCATATGACTTAAGGGGAAAGAGCACAGCCACTCCCCCTCTATAAAATACCTGATGAACAAAGAACAGAAATTTTGTTATGGTTGTTTTATTTATTTTGTGTTTTGTTTTGTTTTCCTTTCTTGAGGATAAAGCAGCAGAAACTGCCCGTGGTTTTTCTTCCCAATGGCTAATAGAACCCAAAGTTTCTGTGTCTTATGTGGGGCAAAGGATGACCTGGAGGGCCTGCCTATTCTTGTTTTTTCTATCTCCCCTTCTCCTTGATCTCACCAACTAATTTTTGTTTTCCTTTCTTCCTTTCTTTTTCTCTTTCTTTCTTTCTTTCTTTCTTTCTTTCTTTCTTTCTTTCTTTCTTTCTTTCTTTCTTTCTTCCTTCCTTCCTTTCTTCTTCTCCTCCTCTCTGTCTCTCTCTCTCTCTTCTGTTTCAGATTTAATATGTTAGGAATCATTAAATTCATATGACCTCATGTCAAGGTAGGTCTAATTGAGCCCAGGTAAGGTAATCCAGTGCCATTTTTCTTTCAAAAGTAATTGTGCCTCATATCTTTAGCTGAAGTATTGCTAAAGATTCTTTTTTCATTATATGAGCAGTGTTTTAATTCTCTTGTATAATTGTACTAAACTATAAATTTCTCTTTTCAAGGCAATATGGTTCACTGGGAAGTATATTGACTTTGTATTCAGAGAACCTGGCTTTGAATCTCAGTCCTCCTATTCATTTCTTGTATTGAATCTTGGAAGGTTGCTTAATTTCCCTTGACATCAGCTTCTTCCATAAAATAGGAGAGGTCAACCACATGTCCTCTAAAGTCCTTGCCCCTTTAAATCCATCTCTCCCTCTCTTTCTCCTCCTTTCTCTGTCTTGAACTCTGTTTCTGTCTCTTTCTTTTTTAAATCTCTCAATTTTATTTTTTAAGTTTTTAAATTTATTTTAAACTTAAATATAAAATGAGAGAAGGGAAAAAATTGCCAGATACATAGAACATAAGAGAGGCTTCAATATAAAGCAATGAATTTTCATTTCAAGAAATTCTATATAATATATTCTTTGCCTCCTTGTAGGTTTCCTTTTGTTCTCTGCTGTGCATTTTTTACTTTATCCCCTTACACCAAGAAGGCTATAATTAATTGCAGTTACAAACACAAATACATACATATACATATGCATATATATTATATATAAATAGATATCTATAAACATATACATTTATACACATACACACTCATACACATATATGTAAGAGTGTATTATGTTTATTTCCTGCTGTTATCTGTTTCTCTGAAGGCAGATAGAATCTTCTGTCATAAGTCCAAGTATTTTCCATATTTTTCTAAATCCACTGGCTCATCATTTCCTACAGCACAACAATATAACGACTCAATCCTATTCTTCCTGAGAGATTTTCTATGAAAGTATTTTCTCCTAATTTTCCACATTCCTTGTATTCTTGGCTATATAGGTATTTCTAAAAAAAATTGAAATAATTAAAATATCCATTTTCCACTTCAACAATGCTCTTCTCTTATATTATGGTTTAACTCATGATACCACTGGCTATGCTTTCTTTACATCTTTTATTCACTGGTTTCTTTGAAGTTCCTTTTGTTCTTCTAAATGAACTTTATTATTTTTTTCTAATTCAGTAAGATTTTTTTTTAGTAATTTGATTGGGATGGCATTACATAAATAGATTAGTTAGGTAAAAAGTGTCATTTTAAAAATTACACTGGCTTTACCTACCCACGAACAATAAATATTACTCCAGTTATTTATATCTAACTTTATTTGTATAAAAAGTGTTTTTAGTTCTTCATAAAGTTCCTGGGTTTTTTTTGGCAGGTATACTCTCAGATATTTAATGTTGTCTGGTTATTTTAAATGGTCCAAAAAAAGAGTGAATAATAAGGCTTACTTACACATAGTATAGTTTCCCTATTGTCCTCTTTTGATTAAATCTTTTTTAGCTTTAACTTTGTCTGAAATCATGATTATTACCCCTTTTTATGTAGATTTCTATTCCTGACCTTTATTTGTTATTTGCATGGATCTCTTCATTTTTATAGCATTTCCTGAAAATAACATATTGGGGAACTCTCTCTCTCTCTCTCTCTCTCTCTCTCTCTCTCTCTCTCTCTCTCTCTCTCTCTCTTCTCTCTCTCTCTCTCTCTCTCTGTCTCTCTCTCTCTCTCTCTCTCTGTCTCTCTCTCTCTCTGTCTCTCTCTCTCTCTCTGTCTCTCTCTCTGTCTCTCTGTCTCTCTGTCTCTCTCTCTCTGTCTCTCTCTCTCTCTCTCTCTCTGTCTCTCTCTCTGTCTCTCTCTCTCTCTCTCTCTGTCTCTCTCTCTCTCTCTCTCTCTCTCTGTCTTTCTCTCTCTCTGCTTCTGTCTCTGCTTCTCTCTGTCACTTTGTCTCACTGTCTGTCTTTCTGTGTCCCCCTTTCCTTTCACATTCTCTTCTCCTCCCACTTGAAAGAAAAATTACTTTTCATAGTAGTTCAGCCTTGCATTCCTCTTATAGGCCAATACCAAAGATAATCTCCAGACCACTGGCCCCTAACAGACATTAGGGGTGTGGATGTTGCATTCTCATTAATATTACTCATGCTTATGGCTGGGGGAAGCTGGTTTAAATACCTTCTCTTGCCCTAATCTGGGGAAAGGTGGAGCAATGAAGTTTGGTTTTCGATGTGTGG
The DNA here is from genome assembly GCA_023548195.1 of Bettongia penicillata ogilbyi. Classification (NCBI taxonomy): domain Eukaryota; kingdom Metazoa; phylum Chordata; class Mammalia; order Diprotodontia; family Potoroidae; genus Bettongia; species Bettongia penicillata. Next base: position 1,321,725 of record JAJHZJ010000584.1, read on the forward strand.
TGCTAACAGGCTGCATTTCTCTGCCACCAGCCTGGTATTCACAAAAATTATAGTTGTTGTCATCATCGTCATCATCCTCATCCTCATCACTATTAACAGCTCCCTTAGCTGCAGTCCCACTCCAGTGATTCACTGTGTTTTCAGGGTGGGGAGAAGAATGGGAAGAGTTGTCAAGAAAATCTCCATTGGGGTGAGTATTCTGGAAAATATTGCTCGTCCACAAAATCTCATACAGAAAGAGCTTCATAACTAGAGACCCAGTGCTGGAGTGTGGTTGCCTGCTGATCAATCTAGTTGGATGTATGAATCCTTACCACCAGAAGTTTGCACACCAAAAACTGCCTGGGGGGTTGGTGTCACATTAGCTCATGATATCATCTATTAAGTCATGCCATTTAGCAGTTCAAAATCATGCCATCACATAAAGTCCTAATTAGTTTAATCCATGGCTGGTCTAAATAGTCTGGCCAGTTATTTGCAGGAACCAGATTTCCAATTGCTATTCATGGATATATGTAATGCCTTGGATGTGTTTAGAGTTAGAATCAGAGCACATTTAGGTTAACCCTAAAATGTGTTCTATTCCCAAGGGTCCCACTTTTGCAGGACCACAAAGATAGAACATTAAGAAATTATTTGATCTAGAGAGAGACATGAGTATAAATAAATGGATATTTGATGATACAATTTCAGATACTGTAAGAAAGAAACCCTTCTAGACACAAGGTCTTGCCCCTGTATTGTTACTGTGGAGTCACACCAAGTTCTCACTCAGAAATAGCCTTTCCCAGAAACCCTTCATAGTCAGTTCGCAAAAGTTGAACGAGCCCCCTCCTCTAGTAGATAAGTCCCTGACTGAGACTATAGGGATACATCTGGGTTATTTGCTATACTGTTTTGGGTCGTTTACTGTACTGTTTTGGGTTGTTCCCATGCTGTGCCTTTGCTTCTCAAGTCATTCAGACAATATGATTTAGGTTCTGATGACTGTAGCCTATCAGTAGCTTGCTTCATCTAAAAAAAGAATGGAATGATGACATCACAGGACTATAGTGAAGAAAACACTTTGAAAAGTTAAAACGAATGAAGAAATGAATTTAATTTTATTGAAGTTCTTCATAAACATGAGATGTTATTTTATGTGAAAATGTGATACAAATATCAGTGGGCATTATTGTTGGTTGGGAAAATATTTATCTTGCCCAGATAATAACTTCAGATAAATTCCAAAGTTTGGGCTTTTTAGGGAGAGAAGAGCCATTTTAAGAATCAGTGCTTGAAGTCATTATAACACCATTTTCAGTTTGAAAAGTCACACCCTCCCAGACTATCTCAGAATGGTCTCTCTCTTTACTGGTTCTGCCCTCCATTTCTCTGAGCCCCAAGTCCAATGACGTCTTCTTGTTCTCCTTGGGTGAGAACATTCAGGCTTAACAGTGCCTCCGATCCATCATGATATTAATGACCTGTGGCAGGCAGAAGTCTAGTGACTGCAAAACCACTTCTGTTGCCAGAATCCATTTGTCCTGGGTGGGTATTGGAGAGAAATGCTTAATTAAATGGATTGCTTTCCCTATAAATTCCCAGTGCAAAACCTTGTCTAGAGAGCTAATGGTCCCTGAGTGACCTGCATTCGAGGACAATGAGGGCATTCTGTGATGGCTGTTCCAGAAATGCTTTGGTGTATATTTACTTCCCAAAGATGGCAGTCCATTTGGGACATGTCCCAAGAGATGTGAAAAGGGCAGAAACATAGAGGAGATACAATGATCATAGTGGGAAAGGTTCCGCAATGGATCATAAAACAGTGAGACTTGAATAGATCGAATAGAAGGAACCAGTGAGGATAGAGTCAAGAATGACCCTAGCAGAAATTCCAGAAATCATGCAATCAAGCAGTTGTAGGTAAGGCTCAGCAAATGGCCTATGTCCCCCGCTCTGAAATTGCCTCCGATTTGGCCTGTACATAATGTGTTTACATATAGTTGTTTACATGTCTCAATCATAGATTGTAAACTCATTGAGGGTAGGGATCATAAACATCTTTCTTTGTATTCCCAGAGGACATAATGACCAGCAAATAGTAGGCACTTCATAAATGATTGTCGACTTGACGTGACTACCCCTAGATTTGCAGTCATGTCTGTTATTCTGTTAAAGTAGTTGTTTTGTTCCAGATCTTGTGTGGGTTGCATACCAGCATCAGGCATGTTGCTTGTAGCCTAATGCTACATGTCACATTACATGCCCTATCAGGGTGTCCTTCCTCTAGGAAGAGAGTTCAGTTTCTGACTTCTTAATACACCCTAATGTGTTTGGAAGAGTACAAGACTGGGAAAAACAAATATTGAACATACCTCTTAGTAGGAAGAACTGGGAGACTTTTTACCCTTCTGATTTGGATTCTTTATAAAAAAGAAGGAAAACACTATTTAGAAACCCCCTACCCTGTGGACACATTTTGAGGTGAAGTGGAGACAGTTTATATAAAGCTTTTGAACTATCAAAAATGATGCTGTCCCAAGAAAAGTATGGATAGTCTTGGAACCTAGACTCTAGTTGATACATGTAGATTTGACACAATGGCTATTTATGCAGCAACCTTTAGCAACTCAAGGCTGAGTGGGCTGAAGTTGTCCCCTCTAGTCCTAAGAGAAAGTCTTTTAGTCATTGACTTCCTTTGTGCACCAACTTCTCAACTTGACAGACTGTTGATTTCATGAGATATCTTGGTATGGGAAATGTCTCTTTATGCCAGATAAAAACTCTGTTGTGACTTATAACCTCCAAAGTTTGCTTGGTTCTCTGAAAGACTGAGGGACTTGCCTTTGGTCACAGTATGCATCATAAGTAGAACCTGGATCTAAGAGTTTCAGACTCTAAGATTGGCTTTCTATATACTACACCACTCTGTGTCTCTTATGTATTGATAGGTTTTTAGATCTAGAAATAAGGTAGTCAGGTGGTGTTACAGAACACGCTGGCCCTGGAGTCAGGAGGACACATCTTCCTGAATTCAAATCCAGTCTGAGACACTTACTAGATGTGTAATCCTAGACAAGTCACTTAACCCTGCTTCTCTCAGTTTCTTTATCTGTAAAATAAGTTGGAGAAGGAAATGGTAAACCATGCCAATATTTTGATATGTCCAATATCAAGACAGCATATAAACCACTATAGATAGATAGACAGATAGATAAAAAGAAAGAAATATAGAGATATTGATGGCATAATTTGGAAAAAATCAACAGAGGAAAGGAACTAGGTGCTTTAGAAGAAATACTATGCCATCCTTACATCTCAAGTTACATGAATAGTGATGCAAAGCCTCCTGTGATAAGCCCTGTGAGTGTTGGGGAAAGGTTTCTTGTCTTAATGCTTCTGAAGTCTGACGAGAGTTCACAAATGGTTAAGCATCATTATCCCACCACCATATTTTCTGGAAGACTGTGGCAGAGCCATTGATATTTTTTTTTTGGTTTGGTTGTTTTGTTTTTATTTTTACACAATGAGGATGTCATCTATGTGTCAGACAAGGTTAGCGTACTGTTTGGAACATAGTAAAACCTTAATAAATGTCCTTCCTTCCTTTCTTCTTTTCTCCTTCCCTCTCTCTCTCCCTCTCCCTTCCTCCTCTTTTCTAGCAGTTTTCATTGCTGCAAAGATCAAAAGCCCCACAAGAGTCATTGCAGATGGGTATTAGATATCTTCAGCTACTATTACCCGTTTATGCCCCTATTTCTCTGCTCATAATGAAGGCTTGGGCCATCATTCCAATCTTACTAATGAAAATCAGGTATTTCATGAAATGACTTTGGTAAGGATGCCATGATGAGAATGCTACCATAGACGCATGAAGGGAAATGTTTCAGAAATCAAACAAATACGAATGGATCTCAATTATTAATGTTAGTAAAGCCTTCAAAGTGACATTTCATAAAATATGCCATTTAGCATGTCTATGAAACTTCACATTTGCAAAAAGATTAACAGTAAATTTCATCAGTCATTTGTCATCACTGAGGAATGTCACAGCAATCAGTCCCCTTTTAATATGACTCAATGGGGCAGAAGGGTAAGTGTCATTTCTTTTATTTGTCAAGCCATCATTCTTGCTTTCCTGTGATATCCTGAAAGCCTGTACTCATATCTTTTCAATTGAGCAGTCATAGTCTATAGGTCAGTGTTATTCACACAAGTTTTTGAAGTTGCTGATATTTTCTAGATTTACTCTATGGTTTAGTCATCATGGAATGCAATTGACCCTTGGTTTTCAGAAACTGAGGACACAGAACTAAATTTCTGGCAGGTTCTATGACGATGGCATAGCTTTAGTTACCTTCCTGACAGTAAACCACACATCCCCTGTAAAGAGAATTTTAGCCCAAATCAATGTGGAAGACCTCATGACTGGGTAGACATCAAGGGGATGAAGTTCTTGGCCATGTCTATCTAGCAGATGTCTGAGGAGTCTATACACAAAATATAATAAATGACATATAATGAAAAATACAGTCTTCAATGACATAATGCATTTCAATGGAAAGACGTTTGGTAGAGTCCTTAGTGCAGTCACTTCCTTTCTCCCTTGGTCTTACTGTCCTCGCCTTTAAAAGGTGAGGCATTGCATTAGATGATATCTAAGGTCCCTGCGGTTACAAGCCTCATGGTGGTGTGAAGTTTATATGATGTTGGTGTGGATAACAGCCCTAAACAGCGATGACAGAAAAAGTCACCAAGTCTACATATAAAGGATCGGTGGATAATATTCCTTCTGGAGGAAGATGAATAACATGAAAATTGCAAAGAATGGTGTCAAGGTTAATTTGATTTTTACATCTTCATAGAAATATAGGCCTCAAAGACTTTCCTATCCATCATTTAGCTTTCCCTCTTAACATTTATATTATAATTATTTTAATCACTTGGACCACTGTCCCTGACACTGTCTGACTTCTATGTAGTATTGAGACTGGGCATTCAGAATTGGGAGCTAGGTGCCCTGACAGGCAGGCAGGAATCCCACCGCAATCATCAGTTTTCTTAGCTTCAGATACTGGGTTGAAAAAGGGGTCCAAGTCTAGATAAAGGTGCATACTCACAGTTGTTTCTCTTATGATGGAGAGTTGGTCTCTAACTAATCTCCAGCCAAAGAAACCTAGGATGCAAACACAGAAAGCCAATAATGAAGTGTTAAACTAAGTGCAAAGATGCATGAATATCCTCTGTCCCTTTGAGAAGTGTGAAAGAGGCCTCCTGGCTGGAATTAGAGGGACAGATGACACAGCAATACAATACCCTGCCATCCCTTATGAAATGTGAAGACATTTTCCTTTATTTAATTGGAAGTGGAGTCAGACCATTGGCCTGGAAAAGGCAGACTATTCTGCCAATCACCCTTAAAAAGTGGAGGATACTAGCTCTGTATTAGAGTCAAGGTGGAGGGAAGTAGTCAAGTAGGGGCCCAGTTTCTGAAAAGGAATTATTTTTCGTCCTTTTTTGGTGGGAAAGTTTCTTTTCCTCTCCCCACCACATAATCCACAGTGCTTTGACATAGAAATATATACAAAGCAAGGAGTCTTCCTATCTGCTATTGTGATAGCCTGTTAATTTGCCAGTTGAAGGCACTGTTGAGAAATATCCGTTAGGAACTAAACACACAAGCTTGATGTTGACACAAACGTCTGGAAACAGACCTTGAGAGTTTAGTTAAGAATTGGGCAACCTGAGGAGGGACATCAAGGCCCTGCAGTACCACAGGTGTGAGCTGACTTGGACTCCTGTGGGACCCTACATGTTTGCATCACTGCCACAGTTCTGTAAGGCTCCATACTCTTCTCATGAATGTTTTGTGTGTTTATGGGAGAAGCACCCCAGGTTTAAGGGGGAAGTTTTTAAGCTACTGTTCTTATTATAGCTATTTTGTTTTGAGTTCATTGTAATTACTGGCTATTAATAGAATGTCAGTTGATAGGGGCTCATGAACTATAGTTTTAGGAATGGATTGCAGTGACCCTGAGAAATGGAAGTAAGAGCCATCATCTGGGGAACCTTGCCACTGAATATGAGTTTGGAATTAGGGAGGCCTAGAGCAAGTGCTTCACCTGAATCAACCTTATTAATGATTTCATTGAGGGAGAAGGTGGCCATGTTTAGAAGTCCTTAGATTATCAAAATTCTTCACATGGTCCCTCTGTCCCCAGAAACACTGGCCAAGAATGACTGGTGCTTGCAGTTTGCCACACAGATGGGTGATAGGCCTTCTGTTGGAGCTGAAGAATCTGACCCTTAAGTGCAGGGCTTATGGCCTAACTAGTAGGTCCCTGGACCAAGGATCAGGTGCAAAGGGCACTCACTCAAACTTGGCAAGTCAAGATAATTGTTACCAGAGTGACTTTTCTGCTCCCGGCTCAAGCGCTCAAGGCCTTGAGTCTGTGGTGTAGCTTGAATGGCTCCTGTCCCGGGTCTGCTACTATAAGACTCTTACACTTGGTTGTGTGCCACTGTAAGAAGTACGAAGTTGACCTGCCTTGCTCACCCAGCTCTGTGTTCTGTCCCCTTCTCTACCCTTCCTTACTGCCAGGCATCTCCACATCATTGTCTTTGGGTGGGTCTGGAAAGATGTGGGAACGCACTTTTAAATACATAGGAACAAACACTATTATATTTCACCCTATACTCTGTTCTACTTGTGGTCTACTATGACCTCTGAATCTAACCATAACTTTAATTGTTGGTTGATATTTAATCCAGAGGCTTCCAACGTCAAGGAGATATGAAAAAACGGACCTTCATTCCTGTCTTTGATATTTAAAGTGACATGCACAAGGTGAAACAAGGAGCTAGTCCCATGGAGGAGGGACTGGGCCAGGCCTGTGATTGGGTTATTAGAAGTCATTCTCAGGCAAGGAAGGCACAATCAAGGGCATCATTGCCTCTGTAAGTAAGGGCTTGTAAAGTATCTTCGAATGAGGAGAGGTAAAGTTATTGACTCAACGTCACACTGCTAGTATATGACAGAGTCAGAATTGGATCCCAGGTATTCCTGAATTTGAGACCAGGTATCTCTCCAACACAGCATACAGGTAATACAGAAAATATAAACGATGTCCCAAAATATGTCCAAAATGAGAGGGAGATTTGAGATATTCAGGCCTTGTTCATATTTATAATTATTGGGTTATGCTATAGGATGAAAATAAAATTAAAATGAAGCCAACACATCCAGCTGGCTTTCTTTAGGGTCAAGGTACACAGAAGCTAGATTGTGGTTTAAGTGGCTAATCCTCAAATACATTATGACCATTTGTTTCGGGTAGAGCAATATGCCTGGGAGAAAGTGAGAGGGTCTCCTCCCCTTCTTTCTACCTCTGTTCACCATATCAGCACAATCAATTTGCACTTAGGAGAATGTACTGCCTAACCTGTAGAAGAAATCAGTGGAACTCTCTTTTTTGGAAGCCAGGAAGCAGGGGAGAGGAGATGATATCATTCTAGGGAGGATTTGGACTCTTATTACTTCCATGACCATGGGCAACTCTCTGTGACTCAGTTTCCCCATTTGTAAAATGGGTGCAAGAATAGTGCTTACCTGAGCCAAAGAGTTGTTTTGAGGATTAGCTGAGTGGACTTTGTAAATGTTAAAGTACTATAAAAATGTCAACTAGCATTGTTCTTTTGAAACTCAAAGGTCTTTTATATAAAATTTGCTTTCCATTTTTCCATTTAGTGAATGGAGCACAAGTCACGCTATCTCCTTTTGACAAATAGAGAGATTGAGGTATGCTGAAGGCTACCTTTCAAATCAGTAGTCATGCTAGGAATAGAATGATCCAGTGCCTTAGGGAAAGCAAGGGATGGACAGGCACTAACCTAGGTAGACCTATCTCAAAAGCTCCAAACTGCAAGTGTCATGAGGGGGAGCATGATGGGAGATCATAGGCAGGTACTCCCAGCACTCCAATCTGGCTTCAGTTGCCCCTAGTTAAATGAACATCTGTGGTTGTCTGCGTGAGATTTCCCCTTGAACTCAACCAGTCCTTGAAGTCAGACTGGAAAAGCACCCAGCAGAGAGTATTTTTTTTTCAAAGCCTAGCAACCAGTCTCTCAACCAACACAGACACTGGCACCTCAAACACAAGGATTAACGCAGGCTTTCATGGGTCAGAAAAAGCAGAACTATTAATATCCACACTCCTGGATCTTCAGCTCTGGGTTTTTATTGCAAGCACCCAGCCCCAGCTTTTGAAAAATTAAAAATAAAAGTGCAAGGGTGGTTGATGTGTCTGCTCAGTTGCCTCCTTCCCTCCACCCTCTCTCCATTTATCTCACAGATAGTCCTGATTGCTTTGCCAGACATTTCGCTGAACCCACGGAAATCATGACATGAGCAGTGTCTCATTAGAGGGTACAGGTCCCACTGAAATCCCCAAACCCTCAGCTGTATCTTCCTGCTCTTCTGGCTCTGGGTGGACTTGCAGACACAAGTTATTTGGTTGTTTACAGAGCAGAGGGGTGGTTCCCGAGGCTTGTATTATTTTAGGAATTTAAAAACAAACAAACAAGGTTCAACTTAACTTCCTACTAGTTTAATGGTTGTATGGTGGAGAGGGGAAGCTTTTGGCTCTTTCCCAGTTCACTGAGGGTCTGAGAGGGCGGGGGTGGGGTTGGTTGGGATGAGCAATGGAAGCATTCTTCTCATCTGCCCAGGCACTTTACTGTGGGACTGAAAGTCTGGAGACAAATCACATTAACTCCGAGGTAGACGAGCAGTCCCCGTTCTGCCACCCCTGGCTGACCTCCACACTTCCATTGCCACCATTTTAGAATCTTCTTTCCCCATCAACTACTTTGGCACTGTTCTTGGAGAATTTCTGTCATTTAGTGATGTACTTCTGAGGGAGAGGGAAGGTATCATCATGAAGTGCAGGAAAGGACTGGCCCTAGCTACAACATAGAGTCTAAGACGGTGAAGGAAAGGGTCCTGACTGGCTCCTACCAGACTGCAGGGCAGTTTCCTCTATGCTAAAATGTAGTACCAAGGTAGTCCTCATTTCTTCTCTGTGTCCTTCAATAAGAGCAGCTAGGTGGTGCAGTGGATAGAGCACCAGTGCAGGAGTCAAGAGGACCTGAGTTCAAATCTCACCTCAGACACTTGACACTCACTAGCTGTGTGATCTTGGAAAACTACTTAACCCCAATTGCCTCATCCTGCATCATCTCCAGTCATCCTGATGAATATCTGGTCACTGGATTCAGATGGCTCTGGAGGAGAAGCAAGGCTGATGACCTGCACAGCCCTTCCTCACTCAAAACAAAGTCAAGTTCAAGTCATGTCATTATTTCTCTGATGGCATGGTCTTCTTTGGCAACGAAGGACGAACACACACCTTCAATCAGACCAGGCAAGTAGGGACCTACTCAAAAGGTATGCAGAATGCCCCTGGAATTGACCTCAGCCTGGTTTGTTGTTTAGCCACATCAGTCAAGGACGTCTGGTAGTTTTCATAGATCATTCAAAGAACATCGTCCCATATGACTGCTCCATGGGGAAATACTGGAATGTCATTGAAAGCTCAGGCACAGTCAAGACCCTGTTTGATGACTCTCAGTCCCCAGATGCAATTCAGCCAGATTCAACCACATCTAGCATCCTCCAAAGCTTCTAAGCATTGCAGAAATCAGGGTGAAGAGGGAAAGACCTAACAAGACAATTATTACAGCAATATTGCTATCAAACAATGAGTAAACCTCCATATTTCATTAAAAATATTATACAATTTGTATCACTTTTATTTATAAATATATCCTTCCTCTTTCCATATGTTGAGAGTAATCCCTTCCATTACTGAATAAAATAATAGAATAATTATTTTTAATTAATTAAAAGGAAAGACAGGGGAAGTAATTCAATAAGACCAAGCAACCCAACAACTGTGTCTGGAAGATATATGGGGCTGTGAATCTTCATAGCGCCCTCTCCCTACAAAAGAAGGCAGGAGTTGCTTTTTCTCAACTTTTCTTTGAGGTCAAGCTCGGCCAACTGAATCGGCAGGCTTGGAAAGTCTGTCCATGGGGGCCTTCTCCCTGCCTGTATAGTGTCACTAGGACCTCGAGATGTGTAACTGTTTACCCCCATGGTACTGGCCACCTGCTGCGTTGGTTTCTCTTTCTGTCTGAGTCACCTCTCTGAGGAAAGGGTCTGTCTTAGATCTTTCTGTTTCCCTATGTCCCAGCACCAAGAATATGTAGACATTGCTCAGTAAATGCTCACATTCTCAAAAGTTTCTCTCACCTCATTCATTTAGGATTGTGCTCCCAAATGGGTTGCAGACTGCATCTCATATTGTGCAACTCTTGTACATGCCTTCCGCCAATTTTGCCACAGGGGCATTGTCCAATGGATTGAAGACTTTCTTTGTCCCCCTCCCTCCCAATATTATGAGAGTACCAGTGGAGAGCTGTGGACCTTCTTCACTTTAGGCATCTTCTCTTCCATCATTTAGTTCTTTGATGAAATCCTGTAGTTTTGTTCTTTCTCAAGATTGTACATTGGCAAAGCACTGGTGCCTGCTCACTCCTCCCATGTATCTCACCACTACCCACTGTGGGAGGCTCATACTTTGTTTTTCAGAGTTATTGTTATTCTAGGACTTACTACTGTATGGTAACAACCCCCAAAAGATACTTGTTTTGGAAACATAGGCCTTTGATGTTATGAGAGGTCTGGTTTCAGAGTAAAAGTACTCTGCAATTTCCTAAATCAGTTCAGCCTCCTTTGTTTCTTCTTTTCAGCTTTCAATATGTATAGTCTATCTCAGATATAGATAGATAGAGAGATATAGAGAAATATCTAAATATGGATATATAGAGATATATAGATGTAGATAGAGATATCTAGATATAGATCTCTCTGTCTCTCTCTCTGTCTCTCTCTGTCTCTGTCTGTCTGTCTGTCTGTCTCTCTCTCTCGTCTCTCTCTGTTTAAAATATGGACAATTGACATTCTTCAAACACTCGACTTTACTGAAAATTCTTTGGGGTGATTACAGTTTTCTTTTGGGAGGCTCTACACCGTTTGGAGGCTTGATACAACCAGCAGAAGGTTATTCACAGATAATATTATTTGAAGAATCCCAAAAGTCACACGAAATCCCTCTTCAATTTGGTCTTGTGCTAGGTCTCATTCGCTGTAAAAGTGAACATCTTTGATAAGCATGAATTTCCCTTTTTGATTCTTTATGATTTTTATCAAAGGGTTACTTATTTTGCCACTTCATCCAAGGCATCTTGAATGACCTTGGTGCATGGATGAGAGATCCTTCTTGTAAAAGAGCCTGTAAGGTTATAGTTTATCCTTTCAAGTGGAGTATTTCTTTTTCTTAATTATCAGCATCAAAAATGTACAATAGGATTTTATATTCTCTACATCTTCCAGGAAATCAATAACTATAATATCCATAGTTGAATATTCTTTGTGTATATCCCATTAAATATCCTCCTTAAAGATGACCTCATTTTGTGTATCATAAAGATTATTTTGATAATAAATGCTATTTTAGCATAGACATATAGGTTGGTAATTTATTGTGTTTTTTCGATTACCATTTTTGTTATTGAAATTGTGTTCTTTCCATGCCTTTGATATCTCCTATTCTAAGAAACTTTCAGATGAGATAATCACTATCCTCACAATTCTATCACTTCCATCATGGATCTCCTCTATTTCAACTAATCTGGCCTCTTCTCTTTATTATACTTAGGGATATTCCAACTTTTTTTCTCTAAGAACCTCAGGGACTATGAAGTCAGGTTGGTAGTTTCACTATCCTTGAAGAAAAAAAACACTAACTTTTAAAAATGTTTTTGGTAAATCTTTTCCACTTTTGTTTATCGTTCTCTATTTCCATTTTTATTGGGTGTCCACTGCTGGATGACTGTGTAGTTTTATATCTTCCAAAGCTTTCTTTAGACTGGTTTTATTTTCCATTGATTTTCTTTGCTTTAATGGGATGATACTGTTCATAATTGTATATCATCTTTCTTCATAGTATTTTACAGACAAGTGCATAATCTTACCTGGTCTTGTGTCTGGCAGCTCTCTCTCTCTGTTTATCAATTCAAATGTTTGCTAATCATGATGCTCTCCGGTTTCTTGTTCTCCTTGTAGCACTAGTTCACATGTTAGCACCAGTTCTACTGTTCATTTCATATATACATATAAATGTGTGTATGTGTCTGTATATATGTATATGTGTCTGTATGTATGTATGCATGATATCTTGTTTAAATATCGTTCATTTCAGGCAAAATTTTTTCCTCAAGGATATTATATCTTCTTGATTATTATAAATTCTATCATAGCTCTGATAAAATCAACATCACATGCATGTGAAAACGTTATTCTAAGAATTGGTCTGTCATCCTCACCAGAATGCCAAAGGAATATACGATGCATACATAAAAGGAATAAACCCCTGCTTTCGATATTGTGCAGTGAGGAAACTGAGGTTTAAGGAAAATAAAAGAGTTATTTAAGGACACAGGGGTGATGATTACAGGTAACAGTTCAAAGGCAGTATACTATAGTGGAAAGAATTCTAGATTTAGAGTCAGATGAAAATTTAGGCTCTGAAATTCTGGACAAATCACTTTATCTCTCTAAACCTCACTTTTCAATTAGAAATGAAGAGAGTAGAACTCAAAGATGTCTCATGCTCCTTGTCCCTCTAAATGTGGAGATTGTTTTTTTTTTCTTATCATTACTTTCCTTGGGGTATAAGCTCATCAATAGAATCTCTGGTTCAAAGGGGATGGATATTTTGGTAATTTATTTGCATAATTCCTAATTGTTTTCCAAAATCTTTGCACTGATTTCACATCTCCTCCAACAATGTATTTGTGTGCTTCTCCTTCCACAAGCCAATCCAAAGATGACTGCTACCATTTTTGATATCTTAGTAGAGTGTGAGATGAAGGCTCTGAGTGGTTTTCATTCACATTTCTCTCATTATTAGTCCTGTTTTGTTAGTTTGCTTTCTAAAAGTGTCTCAAACCCTTCATTACTACTGAACATTCATCTCTGGTGCTATATTGTACAATGTATAGCAGACATGCAGAATAAGTAACCCTGGGCTATATCCTAAGCTCTACTGTTTTCTGGAACACATTATTCCATTCCCTCCCCTGTTTCTCTAATGTTTTTTCCTTTGCACTGAAATTTTTCTCCTGATGACTTATAGTGTTTCCCAATGGCATTTTTAAATTTGACCACTATGTATCTCAGAGTTTGTAGTTCTTTCTTTCTTTCTTCCTTCCTTCCTTCCTTCCTTCCTTCCTTCCTTCCTTCCTTCCTTCCTTCCTTCCTTCCTTCCTTCCTTCCTTCCTTCCTTCCTTCCTTTTTTTGTTGGATGTTATCTGTGAAGTCTTTCAACTGGAATTTCATTTCCTGTGCTTAGAAGTTCAAGGCAGTTCTCTCCTGTTATCTTCTTATTTTTGGTGTTAAGGTTTTTGTTTTGCTGTATTTTGCTTGTTTTTGTCCTGTCATATTCTTCTGGGAGACATTTGAGCCTTTGGTTGTCTCCGTGTTTCCTGTCTTTGAGTTCAGTACATTTTACATGCACAGTGAGCACATTTTCATTTAATGTTATTGCCTTTTGATTGTCTTCCTCTTGGTTGTCTGTCAGTTTTGTGAATTTGCATTCCCAAGCTATTATTTTCTCTCCTGTTTCTTTGCTAAGGCTTGGCCTTGCAATTCATTTTTTCCCCCCATTCTTCTCTCCTAATTCTAATTTCTCTTTTAAACACTCAAGACCAGCATATTGTGGTTGTATATTCTCTTCAAATTACACAGGGTCCGGGAGGATATTTTTTTTTTTACCTAATTTAGGCTTTGGGGTATCCTATACCATGGAAACAGCTGAAGCTGCTTTATCTTTGACTCATAAATTTTTGTTTGGAGGGGGTTGAGAAGTTTTAGAAATTGGAGGTCTGTCATCCTCTTGTTGCTCCTGTGACCCAGAAATCTCTGCTCTTAGCAAATTTGGGACAGTATTACTATATTTTCTTTATGGTCTCTGCATTAAAAAAAAATATGAGGGTCAAGTGAAGTTCCAACCAAAGGACTCAAAAATGTAACCCATGAGAAGAGTTTAAAAAATATTGGAGTATCTCAACTGAGAAGGTGTTAATGGTTTTATAGAAAATCAAAGGAAATTAATTAAAGGAAAAAGGTTCATAGGTTTTTACTTGGCTCTGTTTGAGTAGCAAGTCCAATTGAATCATTAATAAGATTAATTTGAGGCATCAAATTTATATTTCTGAACTGACTAGTTATGACTCTTCTCACTCTTGTAAATGAAAAAAAAAACTACGTTGGACAAATAGTAGAACGAACCCTGGATTTGGGGGTCAGAATGCATCACTTGGAATCCCAGATATTTTGCTTATTACCTGTGTCTTGGCAGTGCATTCAAAGAATGGAGAATATCCAGTACAAAGGCAAGCAGGTGGGAAATGGAGAGTTGTATCTGAGGAAGAGCGAAGTCAGTTTGATCATACGGCATGGTGTATGAAGAGGAGGCAGAGATTGAACTTCCTGTTTACAAAGTGCAACTAGCATCTTGTGCTTAATCAAGCTCCCACTATGTACTTTGCCAGATGCTCGTACATTATATTGAATAGCAGCAGCTTTTTTTTGAGTCCACAGCATTGAGAGGTGTAATGAGTAGGTGAGTGGTGCTATTTTCCAGGAAGCCATGATGGAGGGGCCCATCCAAAGGTATGCTTTCCCTCCTTGCAGATTCCCACTACTTCAGCAGAAGACTCATTTCTTCCCCAGTGTAACAACTCTCCCCATGTCCTGCCTTGAAATCCTCTGATGACAGACATGGTCTATGGAATAACAACTCCTCAGTCATTCAGTCACGATCCTGTTGCCTCAGTACCCTTTTCCTTTTGAATGGAATTTATAATCATTACATACCCCACATCACAGGGAAATGAAGAAAGTTCATTGTCATTTTGAAGTATTAGAGAAAGGAGGATTATTATCAGGGCATAAGTCAAAAAATCCCCTTTAAAATAATAGACTAGAAATTTCTCAGTAACTGATAAGTTAGTCCCTTTCTCTCTGGACCATAGTTAACGCTTCTGCAACATTGTGGGGCATTCATCTACTGGATAAAGTGACCTCAGAGGTCTCTCACTTCTCTACCACTCCATGAAACAATTACGCATCACTCTCTCCTGTGAGGTTGCCAACAGAGGTAAGAAAGTGAAATTTCCAAATCCTAAAATCTGTGTGAGTGAATGGAGGGCTATCTGTGATTTCTTAACTCTCCATTTCAGACAGATAAACTCAAAGCCCCAAATGAATTTAACAAAACTTGATGCAGTTAGGTTTACTATTCAAAGACAACTGATGAGAACTGTATGAGTCTTGTTCATTTCATTAATAAAGTCCCCTCTGCAATCCTTGAAATCTTCTCAGTTGGGCTTGAAGAGGAGAGAGAGCCAAGTTTGTGCTGGTCACCTGAGCTGTCCAGACAGAAGGCTACAAGCAGGCTGCCTGAGGCTGTGGCAGGGATAGCCTATCAGCTGTTGCCCTCTGCTGGTAAAAGTTCTGCATTCCTCTGGAAGCTTGGAGGTTCACCACTGTTATGAGAATGCCTGGACTGAGATATGATCCCTACACACTTTTTTTTTCTCCTGATATGTTTGAGGATGATGTCAAAGGAGATAAAGAGGTAGTAGGAGCTAGGGGTTGATAGGAATGATGGGAACACTCTCCTGTGGGAGAAATGGAAGGGCTTCCAGCTCTTGCCAGTATAGGTCTGCAAATACATAGGACATAAAACCTCAGGGTACAATTCAGAATTACAGAATCTCATAAACTCAGTTTATGAAGGGGCCTCTGTTGTCAGCCATTCCAATCTGGACCTGAGTAGCTATGCTCTCTACATCATCCCTAACAAAAGGTCTTCCCATGAGAGACAACCTGCTGCCTCCTGGGATAGTCATCCTGAATTTCCATTGCCTCAGTAGATGAAGTCAGAAATATGAGAAAGAATCTCTGGAGTGAAATTGGGTAGGGTACAGACCTGAAGCTTGTCTATATCTGCTTAACCTCAGTGAAGGTTCCTGGGAAGGAATATTGGACCCTAAATGTGAAAGACTTTGAATACCAGGGAAAGGAGTTGAACCTTTATTCGATAGGCAATGTGTGTGTGTGTGTGTGTGTGTGTGTGTGTGTGTGTGCGTGCGCGCGCCTGTGTGTATGTGAGGGGAGGATGCAATGTTGTTTGCCTGAGTAGGAATGTGATCCAAACAGAGTGTCACAAGCCTTATCCACTTCAGGAAGCAAAGTTTATAGAGGGGAGAAACGAGGCAGGAGGACCATTTCCAGTTAATGATACATGTAACAGGCAATAGTTTGGGCAAAAAGATGTCTGTATCAAAATGGTAGCTATTTTGATGGAGTAGAGTGGGGGGGCTAGATAAGAGAAAAAGTGGAAGTAGAAAAAATGGGACTGGCAACTGATTCAGTGTGTGTGTGTGTGGGGTAGCAGTACAAGCTCTCAGGTACCTCCCAGGTGGCTAGCTTGTGTGATTGGAAAGAAAGTGGAGCTACAGTAGAAAGAGAAGAGATGATGGGAACAACAAGGCTTGAGGATAGAGCAGGAGTCCAAAATTTCATGTGCTGAGGTTTCAGAGTCATCAGGGACATCGAGGCAGAGAGGCCTAAGAGGTGGTTAGAAATGAGAAACTGGAAATCTTGGGAGAATTTGGGGCAGGAAGGGCAGTGGAGCTCTTTGAGCTGGCTGAAACAGAGGCCCAATAAAGACTGCCAATGAATGCAAGGGACAATAGAGAAAGATGAAAAGGGGGCCCAAGATGAACCTTCTGTGTCTTAGGGCTGGGAGCCGGATTCAGGGCAGGAGGAAACACAGGGGGAGAATGCATACCATGGAAGTGTATACATGGAAGTCAAAGAGAGACACATCACTAAAGAAGAAAAGGGGGTCAGTAGCATCTGAAGTCACACCATTAAGAAGGAAGATGGAGTTGAGCATGCCAGAGACAGCCAAAAGATGAGCTACTGCCAGGAAGACAGAGTACAGACAGGCTTCCCTTACATAACCAAGGTGTCCTTGACAAGCTCTCAGCAAAGCACATTTCTGTGAATCAGCTACTATTAGAAAGGCACTCAGGGCTGATTATGTAATAGAACTTGTTGAAGACTCATTAGTGAAATGGAAAATCCTGCAGCAAGGTGGCTTTGGTGATTGGTGACCCAGCGACAATTTCACTGGTACATGTTGGCAAGTCCTGGGGTGAAAACTTCACTCATAGAAGTAAATCAGCAGCAGCTTCCTGGAGTGGGGCCCTTGGTGGCCTGCTGTGATTCCAGGATCCAGGGTATCCTTTCCAGAGCTTCTGCTTGGAGGTTTAGAATTGACAGTCATATCCCTGACACCAGGTGCATGTTTGCCTAAAGGAGACACACTTGGCATAGCCTTTGCCCTGCTCATGTTATGATACTCACTATGGTGGAAAGGTCCTACCTTTCCCTTTGCCAGTTCCAAAGAAAGTTGCCTGGGGTGAGGAGGGTTGAAGAAAGTGGAAGAGTAAGGCTCCGATACCTTGTCCAGGATCATGTGACAGTACAAGCAGAGGGAGGTTTGACACCAGGACTTTCTTATTTCAAGGCTGGTCTTTACTTACTGCCCAATATTATTTCTCACAATATGATATAGATAATTAAAGCCTTTTAACTTAGATATTTTGTAGCTTCAGGGCATAGCAGTGGAAGGTTTTTCTAATCTCTGGGTGCCTCTTTACAAATACCCTTGTACTTCTCTATTAAATCTGTAGACTTTAACTTTCTCATTTATGAAAGATGGGATTTGAATGAGATGGAATTTTTTCTAAGATGCCTCCCAGTCTACCGGGAAATGATCATGAACCGTGTGATGCCCTCTTTCCTAAAAAGGATCTTTCAGTATGATCTTTGGCAGGAACTGGTGGCTTACACTTTACCAGGGTCTTGGAGATGAAATAGAAATGTCATCAGATATGGGACAAAGAGGGTTCTGGGTCAGGCTGTTGTTCAGTTGTTGCAGTTATATCCAGTTCTTTGGCACTTCATGATCCCATTGGGGATTTTCTTGGCAAAGATATGGGAGTGGTTTGCCCTTTTTTCCCCTCCAGCTCATTTTACACATGAGGAACAGAGGCAAATAGAGTTAAGTGACTTGCCCAGGGGAACACAGGTAGTAAGTGCCTGAGTCCAGATTCTAACTCATCCGTTGTACCAGCTAGCATCCCTGAAGCAGAGACTAAAAGTTGGAAGGGGCCTTCAAGATCATCTAAGTCAACTTTTGCAGTTTACAGATGAATGAGGGGAAATATTAAGACCTTACCATGTGGGAAGCATTGCTCTAGGAACACAAATAGTAAAAAGTGGGACAGTCTCAGTGTTCAAAGAACACTCCCACCTCTGACAGGGGTGGGGAGACCACACCATGTAAAAGGAAGTTCATTTGCCAGACAGATGGAAAAGTCTAGAAGTTGTAAGGGAGCAGAGGTGTAGAGGATTGTGAAGCCCAGGGTTGCATTAGAAGGTCAGATGATAGCACTGGGGGACCAGAGGATAGAAGCAGGTTCAATGGTAGGGTCTAAAATATTTTGGGACACAGTAGCCAAACAAATGTATGATAGGAGGAAGCGCACCCCCAAGGGTGTTAGCATATGCCCCTATCTGTTCAGAAGTCATTGGCCAAAGGTCACAGAGGTAGCAAGCAGCCAGGGTGTGATGAGAGCCAAGTTTCTGAAATATTCAATGTCCACCAAAGCAGGCTGCTTCTCTAGGTGGTCTTTAGAACCACTTCTGAAGGGCCTGGATGCTCTGGTTTCCAGATCATCTAGTGACACTGTGATTCAGAAAGTCCAGGATTCTAAGGGCCCTTTCTGATCCCCTTGCTGGCTGCCTCAGAATTGGCATAGATATCATAGAAATAATGTTCATATTTGTGTGACCATCACCATGATAGGAATTTACATTCTGGTCATCCACCACCAAGGTGAACTCTCTGAAAGGGCCCTTTTGGTGTTTGCCATTGGCAAGTGAACAGTTAGCCAAAGAAGAGCAGGAAGTGAACACCCCATTCATTCCTCTTCCCCTCTCCCCCTGCCTTAGAAAGGCACTGTCTACCTGAATACCAGATGGGCCCGTTCTTCCTCTATGATTGAAGATCCTAGACTTGGAACTGAATGGGGCTGGAGAGGCCACCAAGGTTAACCTTTTCATCTTGTAGAGGAAGATGCCTAAGGAGAATGGAGGTAACTTGGCCAGGGACTGATGACCACTAAGTATCTGAGACAGCCTTAACCAAAGGTTTAGACCCATATTTTATCCACTGAGACACCTAGCTGCCTAAGAGCAAATGAGAGAGGCAAGAGTTGAACCCAAGTCTTTTGACTACAAATCTAAAGCTTTCCACTGTACTATCATTAAATGTTCACTCACAGTGTCAGGTAGTGAGGCTCTATAAAAAGTGGTTACACCCTAAACTGCTGGGAGAAAGTGGGGTGACTGAAGTCTAAATGTACCAATAAACGAACAACCCAGAGACTCAAGCTACAGGCTCACAGCTATTTATAAGCTCGTGGTTCAATCTGATTCCCACATTTCCCATATGCAAATTAGGCGGAGACTGTGTCAAAACAGAGCCCCCGTGTTCCTAAAAAGAATTCTTTCTTTCCTGAATTCTTTACCTTTTGGAAATGAATCTCATTATAAATCAAGGAAATGTTCTATGCAGACCTTTTAACTTGTGATTGACTTTCTTTTGGATGGAAACGAAATCTGGTTTACCAGACTGCTGCTTCCAACTTGTTGTTAAGTAGATGCAATCTATTTTGGGTGATGCAAGAAGTCGTTTGATAAGACATGCCAAGTCCAGAAAGCTCTCTCGTCAAGACCAAGAAGGTTCAATAGAGGATTGACCAACGCTCCTTTTCCTTCCCACTCACACCCCTCTTCCTCCCCACTTACATCCCTCTTCCTCTCTGGCTGATGGTCACCTCGAAGGGCTCGTCTGTATAACCCCATGGAACACCCTAAAGAAAAGAAAAATAATCTGGTGGGCAAGCCTGAGCTTTCTCTGGGGAGCTACCAGATGGGCAACAACTAGGCTTGGAGTGGAAGGTGCTGGGGGAGCAGAAGTCCCAGAATTCCCATCCCCAAGTGAGGGCTCATTTAGAATCATTTGCTTTAGGTACAAACAAGTCCTAATGATAGGTCATCTGAACAATATTCCCCATGACTAGCAGGCAGTAGACCCAGGCTGACAGCAAGAGGGAACCCACTAGTGAGACTGAATAAGGACTAGCCTACCATTGCTCCTTTCACTGAGTTCAGCCAACAGACTCGGGGGAAGGAGTTTAGCATGGCTACTGTGTACTAAGTACTAGGAGTACCAAAAAAGGCAAAAAAGTCCCTGTCTTTAAGGAGCTCAGGGTCTAACTAACAACGTTTAAATAATGAGGTGTGTGCACATACACAATGTAATATACAGGCACATATGTGTACATGTGTATACACGCATGGATAATACAGCTATGTACATATATACACCTACATACATAAGTGTGTATGTGTGTGCATGTAGAGAGATTGACATAAATATAGATAGCAATATAGATATAGATATATAGCTATACAGTGTCAATGGAAGGTCATCTCAAGGGAAGCCACACATATGTTGTGTGAACATAGCCCTGTATCGTTGGGAAGCTAACCCCCTTTACTTGCTGCCTAGAGACCCTTGACTAAGGACTTTGGTTATGCTGACCAGAAATTCAATCAGATCTGAAGACTGATGCAAGCAATTTTCTTACAATTACACATTCCAAGCACTCCATGTGTCTTTTCTGAAAACTGGCTCCATGTTGATTAAGCAATTGTTGTTTCCATGTTCTTTTTTATTATTAAATGCAGACATTGAGGAGACTGGAACATCTCCTTTTTAATTTCAGGGAATTGCATCAGTTCACTTTTCCCCTCCCAATTTGGAAAATCTCTAATCTTTCCTCCAATTAAAAATCAGATGACTTAATCTTGTATTCTGTATAATTGTTTTCTTTTAATTAATTAGTCTTATTTGAGTAATTGTTTTAATGCATGAAAATTTGTCTCCTACTGTATTCTGGGTCTAGCCCTAAGCTGAGGAGGCCCAGGTCCCAATTTACCAAATGGAATTCATTGCTTAAGAAACTGATACACTTGGGAGCTCAAAGTTTTGTTTCCTCAGTCATCCATCTTTCACTCACCACATTATCATGACTTTAACTATGGGAATACCCCAGTGTTCTGTCTAGGGACTTCTTTTCTCTCCCCTCTATACTATCTGGCTTGGTGGTCTCACCATCTTCCATGGGTTCAATTATCACCTATAAGTAAGCAGATTAGTAAGATAAGTAAGGTTGGCAAATGGAGGCCAGCTTACTGTAGTTGGAGCTGGATACACCTTATTCTGGAGTGGGTGCAGTGAAGGGGAGTGCCGTGAAGCTGGTGTAGGTTTTGCAATCAAAACTAATCTAATCAGCAAGTTGGTACACCTGCCAAAAAGAGTGAATGACAGGCTCATGACAATGTGATTGCCACTTGCAGGAAGATGCCATGCCACCATCATCAGTGCCTATGCTCCCACCATGACAAACCCTGATGAAGTCAAAGACAAATTTTATGAAGACCTAGAGACCCTTATCTCCATTGTGCCCAAAGAGGACAAGCTTATAATTCTGGGTGACTTTAATGCTAGAGTAGGCTCAGACTATCAGACTTGACAGAGAGTCCTAGGGAGGAATGGAGTTTGAAACAGCAACAGCAGTGTTCATTTACTGCTAAAGATTTCTGCATCGTGTGACCTTCTCATCACCAACACTGTCTTCCATTTACCTAAGTGCAATAAAACTTCATGGAGCACCTTCAGGTAAACATTGGCATCTTATAGACTACGTGATTGCAAGGAGAAGAGACAGACAAGATGTGAGAGTGACAAAGGCAATGTGTGATGCAGAGTGCTGGACTGATAATCATAGACATCCTTTCCAAGCTAAATATTTATATTCATCAAAAGTGCCACCCCCAAGGCAAAATGACTGCCAGAAGAATTAATGTCCACAAATTAGAACTCTTCTCTGAGCATGAACAGTTTGCTGCTGACTTGGAGGGAAAATTGAGCCAACACACAGTTGGCAACAATGGGACAGAAAAGGAGTGGGCAGCTCTCAGAGATTTGGTGTACAGCATTGTATTTGCTCATCTGGGTCAGAACACTTGCAAACACCAAGACTAGTTTGATGAAAATGATGGGAAAATTCAGAAGCTGCTAAATGAAAAACAAGAACTCCATAGGATTTACCAGTGGGATAATTCATCCACCTCTAAGTAGACAGTATTTAATTTAATCAAAAGCAAAGTACAAGCAAAGTTTAGAGAGATGCAGGATTCCTGGTTCAGTAAGAAGGCAGTTGAAATTCAGTTTTATGCTGATAGTAACAGTCCAAAGTGCTTTTATGATTCCCTGAAAGCTATTTATGGACCAAAACCCTATGGTACATCACACCTACTCAGTGCTGATGGAGTCACATTGATTAATGATAAAGATATGATCCTAGAGAGATGGACTGAACACTTCCATTGTGTTCTCAACAGACCATCATCAATTAATGCTGAAGCCACTGACTGTTTACCTCAGGTTGAGGTCAATCCCTCCTTAGCTGAACTTTCAACTGAAGAACAGGTTTGGGGGCCATCAGGATCTTTTCATGGGGCAAAGGACCTGGTGCTGATTCTATTCTAGCTGAGATTTACAAGGTAGGGGAATCATTGCTCATGCAAAAGCTGACTGAAATTTTCCAGGTTATATGGCAAGAGGAGGTTATTCCCAAGGAGTTCAAGGATGCCTCCATTGTCCATCTCTACAAGAGTAAAGGGAATAGATTGTCCTGTGACAACCACAGGGGAATCTCTCTCTAAGTCATTCCTGGCAAAGTTCTTACTAGAGTCCTCCTTAATAGGCTGATCCTTCACCTGGAAGATGGTCACACACCTAAGAGACAGTGTGGCTTCAGAAAGGGTCAAGGAACAGTCGCTATGGTGTTTGCTGCCCAACAACTCCAGAAGAAAAGCCAGGAGCAGAATGAGATCTGTACACAATGTTTGTAGATCTGACCAAGGCCTTTGTTAGTCATGAGAGCTTATGAAAAATTATGTCAAAACTTGGTTGCCTGGAGAAGTTCACCAATATGGTACATCAATTTCATGATGGCATATTTACCCTGGTTCAGGATAATGGACAATGCTCTCATCCCTTTCCAGTAACCAATGGAGTGAGACAGGACTGTGTGCTTGCTCCTATGCTTTTTAGCGTGATGTTTTCAGCCATGTTGACAAATACTTTCAATGAGGATGAACATGACATCAAGGTCAACTACCGTACTGATGGCAAGTTCTTTGATTTGAAAAGGCTACAAGATAAGACCAAAGTGGAGGGAGTGTTGGTGCATGATTTCCTGTTTGCAGATGATTGTGCACTCAACGTAGCCACTGAAGCTGAGACGCAACAAAGTATGGATCAATTTTCTGCTGCCTGTGCTATTTTTGGCCTAATAATTAACACCAAGAAAACACATGTACTCCATCAACCACCACCACACCATCCATACGTGGAACCATTGGGTACAACAAATGGAGAAATTTTGAATTCTGTGGTTAAGTTCACTTACCTTGGTAGTGTACTTTCCAGGGATATACACATTGACAATGAGGTTGATTCACGCATTGACAGAGCTAGTTCAGTGTTTGGGAGGCTCCAAAGAAAAGTTTGGGAGAGAAGAGGTATTTGGCTATCAAACTGAAGGTCTACAGAGCTGTTGTGACGACCTCATTGTTATATGTTTGTGAAACGTCGACAGTCTACCAGCGCCATGCCAGGAAACTGAATCATTTCCATTTGAACTGTCTTAGGAAAATTCTGAGCATCACCTGGCAAAATAAGGTACCAGATACTGAAGTCCTTGCTCAAGTTGAACTAACAAGCTCTCAAACAATGCTTCAGAAAGCACAACTCTAATGGGCTGACTATACTGTTCGAATGCAAAATGTATGCTTGCCAAAAACACTATTTTATGGGGCAGGTGATGACATGGTGGCCAGAAGAAATGATAAAAGGACACTCTTAAGGTCTCTCTCAAGAACTTGGATTTGACTATGCGTCATGGGAGACACTGGCACAGGACTGCTCGTCATGGTGTGCCCACATCAGAAAGGGTGCTGTGCTCTTTGAGCAAAGCAGAATTGAGACAGCACAAAGTAAACACAGCTCAGTTTTAGTCAGTCTGTTTAGCTCCAGCCTCACATCACCAATTTCCTTGTACAATTTCAAACTAGATATCCCCAAACACGTAAATTTTAAAATGCTTAGAACAGAGACTGTCTTGGTTCCTCACAAATCCTCTTCCAAGTTTGAGGAACAACCGTCTTTGCAGCCCCCCAGGTTCTGGACCTCAGTTCTTCATTCAGTTCTTCAGTTTGACTCATTTGACACGTAAGAGGGGACTAGTCAGTGAGCCCAGCCCTTTGAGGGCTGTACGGAAGACTAGGCTGCTTCAATCTCTAGACAGATTTGGAGCTTTGGCAGACATTGCGTAATCATGAACGCACATTCTCAGAAGAGTTGGTCTTATTAGTCAGGCCTCTCACTTCCTGTTTCATAAGTAACAATCAGTTGTCAGACCTTGTGGCTTCTATCTCCCTATTTTTGCCTCTGTCCCCTTCTCACTACTCACACAGACCCTCATCACCTCATTCCCACATTATTGGAACTTTCTGCTATTGGGTCCCTCTTCCTCAAATTTCTCTTTCCTCTACTCCATCTTTTAAGACTCAGCAGTGCTTTCTTAAAGTACAAGTCTGACTATGTTAGAAGTCTACCCTCAGTAAACCAGTGTTTCCATACTCATTATTTGACATGCAAATATCTTTTCAACTTGGTCCCATGCTACTTTTTCAGCCATAATCCTCTCTAACTCCATAAATTTGTTCCTTAGGTGAACCACACTGCCTTCTCACTGTTATTTATTTATTTATCCAGGACCCTTTAGTTTCTGCCTCTGTGACTTTTGATGGTTAGTCATCATGCCTGCGGGCAATTTCCTCTTCACTTCCCTTTACCAGATTCATTGATTTCCTTCAAGATTCAGCTGGAGTTACTTTCTGAAAGAGGTTCTTCTAGGTCCCCCACAGTTGTCAGTGGCTTCTCTGATCAAAGTTACCTCATGTCTGTTTGGTTTGTGTTCCATGTATATCTATATGCATTAATGCTGTCTCTCCTGTTAGGATGCAAGGTCTTTGAGGGCAGAGCCCCCTTTGCCTTTTTCCTGGCAGTCTCAGTGCCCAGCAGATTGTCTGGCATTTATTACACTTTCATTAAATGCCTGGTTACTGATTGCAACTCAACCCCAAGGCCTCTTCACACTTTTTCATGTGGGGAAAGATGTTGATGGACAAGGGAACCCATAGGGACTCTAAGAAAGAGGTTCAACTTGGAACATGCAAAATGCACTGTACAGGGACATGGCTTTCTCTAGGGACATGTTGACATGCAGAACTTTGGGACCTTAGGACTTCATATTCATCTGTGGTCCTTTGGAGCTTCATTGGAACCCACCTCCACTCTCTGCCTCTCTTAGGTCAATACTACATTAGGGTCAGGAGAAGTTAAGTCCAAGTGTCCCCTTCACCACTGGTTTGCAGTGTGTCATGTTATAAGTCATGAGCTTTCTGGGCTTCTATTTTTTGGGTTACAAAATGGCAACAATTAAAAGCATTAAGGTTACATCACAGGTTGTTGAAAGGACCCAACAAGATAAATGCACATCAAGTGGTTTCCAAATCAGAAATATCCATAAAAATGCCAGTGTATGATGCCTGAGGCTTTGTCAGGGATTATCGCTCCTGGGCTCCCACTAACCTTGCTCTTGTGGACATGCTGGGGTATATTAATTCTCGTTCTATTCTGTTGATCCCTGCAGAGTGGACCACTGGAACAATGAGAAGGAAAGGGTGGTGGCAATCACTGAGAACACCTTGCTGATCTGCAAATATGACTTTATCATGCTCAGTTGTGTCCAGTTTCAACGCATTCCCCTGAGCAGCATCTGTCACATCTGTCTTGGCAAATTTGCCTTCCCTGGGACATCCTTGGATAAGTGAGTACTCTGTTCTGCTCCAGATGATTGGGGATGGGTGAGAGAAATGGCCAAATCTTTCGTGGGAATCCAGAGAGAAACAAAATGGAAGCAGGTCAAGCTGGTGAAAAGATGAGGAGATCATGAATCAGAAAACCTTGAAACTAGAACTTTTCTTCTCATGAAATTATCCTACTTTGCTTAGTCATGGTTATGTGCTGATTGCTTCTGCTTCCTGTCTTCTAAAGGAGATATCCTCCTCCATCACTGTATTGTGGGGACATGAAAGGAAGGACCATATCTTTTATCTCCCTCACCTTTGACTCAACCTGGACGTTAGAGAGGTTTGGGTTGTTGCTGATGGTGACAGAGGCTGCATGATCCCTTTCGGGTGATTTCCTGAGCTACTTAGTGAGGGACTGGACTAGTTCTCCCTAGTGTCCCTCCCAGAACTGGCACTCTGGGTTCTAGATTCAAAATGATTCAGCATTCTACATTCCACAGGAGAAATTCTCTATTGACTCTGGCTTTCTCAAATCTCTATTCTAAGGTCCCCTGTAATTCTGACATTCTTTATTCTGTGATAAAAATCTCATCCAGCTTTGCCATTTTCTGTTCTATGTCTTAAGATATTTTTTTATTCTGACATTATGTGTGTATGTGTGTTCATGTGTGTATTGTGTGAGAGTGTGTATGTGTGAGTATAAGTGTGTGTGTGTGTGCATGCGTGTGTGTTTTCTAAGGAACTTCCTAAGCTCTAATCCTTTCATCTCTACGTCTAAGTTCTTTCCCATGCCGGCATTCTCCTGTTCATGATCTATATCTTACACCCATACTCTGTGTTCTAAAGTGCCTTCTACTCAACATTTAATCGCCTAACCTTATTTTCTCTCCTGGCATTCTACATTCTAAGGTCACTCTGAGGTCAGACATCCTCCAGGGATTTTACCAGAGGCTGTGAATTTGTGTCTCTGCTTTTATATAAACAAATATCTCCATATATGTATGTATATTTATATGCGAATGTATATGTATACATAGATGTCCACATTTCAGTTTAACTTATTTCCATGCTATTCCTCCAAATTCTACTTTCTGCACCAAAAAGCCTTCACCATTTTTGTGAGCATTATTAGCCCATCGCCCAGACAACAAGGTCCATATCCACGCCCCGCCACAACAGGTTAATAACTGTTGGTCTGGAATGCTTCTATGTAATGACCTCGCGTTCCCAAAGGTGCAGCATTCTGCTCTTCTATTTTCCCTTCATCGTATTGGAAAAGAGGATTAGCTTTGAGACAGAAAAAGAGGTTGCTAGGGTCTCTGTGAGAATTGATGCCTTGTTCTGCCTTCGTCCTACTTTTCCTCCAAAGCATTGTTATTGAGAAGGCATTACTGAAGAAAGCAGGGCCACATGTGGGGCTTTGTCACCTGGAGTCTGATTGTGAGTCAGGGGCCTGAGGCCTTCTGGATTCTTTATTAAAGAAGGCACCATCATTTCTGGGCACAGCCTGGATGAGAACATTGAAACATAGGCAAAACCTCCTAGGTTTAGTTTAACCATCTTTCAGTTCACATCCCCTATATCCTGGATTAAATCACGGGTCCATTAGAGTTGTTATTGTTTTCGAACCTTGTTTTGATTCGGCCTCTTCATTTAAACATTTGGTGAATCAAGGATGGTCGAAGATGAAAAAAAGACAGAAGGAAAAAGGAGAAAGAAAGTACCACTCCTTGGTAGCCTGCAAAATTCAAGATCAGCCCCGGAGCAATCCAGAACAAACTGTTAGGGCAGGGGTCATTACAGCACCCCCAGAGAGAAGTCCTATTATAGCTGAAGCAAATATTCCCATTCGAGCTGGATGCCATCTTATCTCAGTTAAATGTTCCACTCACCAGTATGGTTACAAATAAGGAGTAGACATGATTTCAGTGCTATAGAAGTGACTTCGAGGTGAGGAAGCTCCCTCTGCCAATGCAGGTTTATGTCTTCTCTGTAACACAGTCTTAGAGAGTCCCAGGCTCGCACAATCAGTGGGGATAGGAGGCGGCAGTCAGGCACTGGTCAAGACTGTGAAAAGCAGTTGGCTGTTTTCTGATTATCTCAGTCCTGTACAACTTTTCAGGACCCCATTTTGTGGGTGGTGGTGTTTTTGTCAAAGATACTGAAGTGGTTTGCCTTCTTCTTCTCCAGCTTATTTTACAGATGAGAAAATTGAGACAAATTGTCTTAAGTGACTTGCCCAGGGTCACATAGTAAGTGTCTAAAGACAGGTTTTAATTCAGGAAAATGAGTCTCCCTGACTCCAGACCCAGAGCTCTATATATGTATAGGTATAATAGGGCAGCTACAATTAATGTTGGAATTAATGTTGTCCTTTGTACATAAAAGTGGTTCCACCTTCACTACAGTATGCACTGTCATTTTTCTCCCTATATATGGTGACAGGCACAGATCCATCCACATTTCCTTTCTTGTCTTGCTTATGTCACATGTCATGCCTACTGTAAATGAAATGACAAGAGTGTCGAGGATGAAACTGGTGACCAGGGGATAGAGTGAAGTAAACCATCCCATAAAGAAACTTTAAAGTCAGTCTATGAAGTTTAATTTGAAATGTCTTAGATATGTAGTGCAAAAAAAGAACACAGAAACTTAGATCCCCTACAACTAAATACATTTTATTTAGCAGGTATTGTTTATGAACTTTTTTGAGTGCAGAGTTTCACTCCCATTATCCCAACTCCCTGTCACCAATCAAATCCAGTTTTCTGGAGAGCTGGGACTGATTAATTTTTGTCTTTGTAATGACCAGTGCCAAAAAGCACAGTGTCTCTTAAGCAGCTGACAGATACTGAATAAGAGCTTTATGAATAGACAGAATCTGGCTCTGCTTGAAGAGTTTTACCTTTAAATTTTAGTAGAGTCTCTATCCTGTTCCATCAACCTACTAACTTTCATCATGTATATGGTAAGACACTGGACATTAAGGAATGGAAGAGTTGGTTTTGAAGAAAAGTACAGTATAGTAACTAAAAAAGCTGCCTCTAGAAGGAGAGGATCTGAGTTCAAATCCTGCCTTCTATCACTTACTAACAGGCACAACACTTAACCTTTTATCCTTAGTTTACTCATCTGTAAAATGAAAATGTTGAACTAAGGTTCCTTCCAGTTACAGAGTTAAAACACTCTGATTTCCTGAACCACAGATTTAGTTTCAAAGCTGTACTTCAGTGTTTGTCAGAGACTGATATTTAAGGGAAGGCAAGAGGGAAACTTGCCAGCAGAATGCCTTGACCTCCTTTCTCCACTCTTTTTCTAAAGCTCTGGAAAAAAAAAATGGAAGACTCAGGGGAAACCCTTTTTCAACTTCTTGTTTGTGTTTGCATGTGTTGGTTGGAGGAGTGTACACGCATATGCAGTTGTGTGTATATGTGTGTGTGTGTGTGTGTGTGTGTGTGTGTGTGTGTGTGTGTGTGTGTACTCACAGTGCCTTCCTGTGAAGGCAACTGCTGCTCCTCTTAGGAACTGCTGTCTCTGACTGTCTGATCAGAATTTTGCCAGCAACAAGCTCCAGCACATCCTACGTACCTGGTGCTTATGAAACAGAGATGTTTTGTTTTAATCATCACTTACTTTTGGCTTAAAGGAAATGGGGTGTGGTGTGTATGTGGAGGGGGTAGAAGTAAGGAAAGATTATGCCTCATTTACTTGGTGTGATGTTGGCAGATCCTCTTTAGATAAGAGTCTTCTAAAAGAGAAGGAACAAGGAAATAGTGCCTGGACACTTTTATCCTTTTAGGTCCCTCCCTGCCTCAATGCTGGGAGGACTGATCTTTAGTTTCTCTGGATGCAAATGGGATGGGAGCCTTTTCTCTTCTGCTTAACATAATTGGACACATTCCCAGTCTTTAATTAAAAATCATTCCTTATCATGCACTTGTGTCTCTCACCCAATCCCTTTAGAGAAATTTGAAAGAAGGCACTCCTTCCATGCTAGCCTGAGGAGGCAGACCTTGGAATCTGTTTGAAGGAAAAAGTGAGGGATTTTTTTGCATCCTTTCCTGACATCTGAGTCTTTTCTAGCAGAATAGCATGGTTATTCACTTAAGGCTAAAGACACCAGGATATGAGTCAGATTGGACCCTCCCAAGGTGTGGCTTTTCCATCATGATCTAACAAAATAGATGGGCCACAGAACTCATTCCAGTGGATGTTCATATTTCATTATTTGTGTTTACTTATGAATAAAGCTTTTAGTATATATCCATGAAGTTTGCATAGTTACTTCAACTACAATTCGGGACTAGCTATAGATGGAAATGATAATATCAGAGGAATGCCACAGACTTGGGATACTTGGATTTCAGTAAGATGTGTGACAGTGTAATGTCCATGTTATCCTCATAGATGTGGTGGAGAGATGTGGGATGTTTGCTAGTTCAGTTAGAAAGGTTCAGAACTGGATGGATGACCCAAAACACCCCCAACCAAAGACATAATTGATTACTATAAACCTGGAAATAGGAGTCTTTTGGATCATTACATGACCCTGGGCTTGAACCTATGTTGCTCCAATATTTTAGCAATGATTTGGATGAAGGCATTGATTCTGTGTAAAGGTCTTTGAAAATAGTGATTATTGAATTCTTGATATTTGAATCCCCAGTTTCTGACACATTGTATGGGTTCCTTAAATGGCTTATTGATTGATTGATGACACACAGAGAAAAGGGACAGCCAGAACACTAGATGATAGAGTTATGATCCAAAAATGTCACAATATTCTAGTCCAATTGACTGAATACTCTGGGATAAAATGCATTTGCATTAAAAACATAAGTATCACAGGTATAGTAGGACGAATAAAATTATATTAGACTGTAATACACATTAAGAGGCTATAGAAATTATAGACATCAGGATATGTCAATATTATCCTATGGCAATCAAAAAAACTACCATAACCTAAGTTTCCTCAGTAGAATCCATGTCCAGAGTCTCCATTGGCCTCTTTCCTCAGAGCTTCTCATGGGGTAGGGTGATCCTGAGTTCTTGAAGGCACACACAGTGGAACACAATCTTTGGCAGGTCTCCCAAGAGAAGCTGTGTTGAGCTGTATAATTATGAGACACAAAGTAAGGATGGCTGAATCCAAATCATGACTAACTTTTATTATCAGATTGATTTTGAGCACATCCCGTCATCTCTCTGATATCAAATTTCTCCATTATAAAGGATGAGGATGTTGAGTGGTAGCTAGGCATTATCTGTTATTTTAAAGAGTCAACCTGGAAAAATGAATAGAGAGATGACCTTGGAATTAGGAAGGAATGAGTTCAAGTAACCTCTGACCTCCACAGACTCTCTAAGACTAATTACAGAGGAATGGTGATGTGTATTGGTGAATATTCACCCCACACCAGGAGTTCCCTCCACTGAGAGAAGTCCTGATCAAAGAAAGGGAGGAAAGGAGACCCAATAGAGCTAATACTTGCTATTTCATGGAGGAGTGGTGAGGAAAGCACTGGGCATTTTCTGAAGCAATAAAGATATGTAAGTGTTGATATAAAGGGATTCCCAATGAGGAACTCTGCATATCCCCATGTGCTGAGAAGCAGCAAAACCAAGTTTAGAGAGGACATCACCAGGTTGGCTGCAAGACGATGGATTTCTGGGAAAACACATCTCTTAAAGACCATACTAGAAGCTATGGTGGGCTTCACCCACCCACACTCTGGTGAATGAACGGAGTGCCCTCACTGAAGGAAATGAAGATCTTTGTATTAAAGCAAGTATCAGGAAAACAGGAATGATTGTTTTTCCACTGTCCTCTGTCCTCTTCAGGTCACACCTACGGTGTTGTGCTTCCTTCTAGCAGTACACTATGGGATGGAGACTAACCATCTAGGGTATGCCTAAAAGAGGGGGATAAGATTAGGATAGGACTCAAAAGCATGTTGGACATGGATCTCTTGAAGGAATAGGGGTTGTTTAGGCTGGAGAAGAGAAGGCTCAGGGAGGAGTGTGGCAGATACTGTCAGGTATCACAAGGATTCCCTGTGTTTTACTTGTTTTTTCCCCTTCTTTCTTTCCCCCCCTTTCTTTAACACTTGGTAGAATGTCTTGAATGTAGGAGACATTTAACACATATTGCTTGTTTGGGATTTGAATGTTAGCTCCTTAAGTATATGCATGGGTTTTCATTTTGTCTTGGTATGGCCAGTGTCTAGCATAGAATCTTGGACATTTTAGAAACTTAATTATTTATTTCATGACTTAATTACTTATTAGACTGAATCAGTTATATTGGCTCTTTCTGGTATTTGCCGAGCACATGTGGAACCGTCGCCTTAGTAATGTTTAATCAATTGGATCAAATGAGCCCACTGAATAAACTTGGGGCTGAAGAGCAGGTATCCTTAACCTGAGTTCTATGGATCACCAAGGTTCCAATGGATACAGTTCGGTGAGTTTGTGAACTTGTACAGGAAAAATTATACAATTGTTTTCACTAAATTCTATCTAAAATGCAGCATTTTATTTAATTATAAAAAAAAAACATGCTTCTGAGAGAGTCCATAGACTTCCCTGCTCTGACAAAAAGGTCCATCACACACACACATACACACACACGTGCATATTTGTACACATACATGCACACACACATGCACACACTCAGGTTAACAACTTCTGTGTTAGAGGAAAGCCAATCTGACTTTGTCACATTTAGATTTAACCTTTCCCACTTGAGGTTTACTCAGCTTATCTGATTATAGGACCAATAATATTATAACATTTTCTTAGTATTATTCCACTTAGTGGATAAAATTAAATATTTTGCCCATTCTATTCCTTCCATGAAATGGAGTCAAGAAATTGTGACCTGAAAGAAACTGTGGATGTCATAAGGAGACATCCAGAAAAGTCATGCAGATATGTTGTGATCATATTCAAGATGATGCTGAGAGATGCCTGTCCTTGCTTGTACAGGTTTTGTCTGAGACAAAAGAGAAAGATGATAGTCTAGTAAACTTGTCTTCCCCTTTGCTCTTGTTCGTGTGACTTGCTGAAGCTCTGGTTTTCTTATTTAATTTAATTCAGGATAATAATACGATATTATGTAATATGACATAATATAATGTGATAAGATAAATATGACATAATATATGATAAATATGATATAACATAATATTGTGGTGTTATATTATGATATGATATATACATATATAGAGAGATATGTGTGTATGTATATATGTGTGGTGTGTACGTATATACATACACATGCACACAATACAGCAAACCTATCCTTGTGCTCAGAAAGCTATTCTTGGGGAGATATTAGGTACCTTATATTTCATTATCATCAGCATCAACATGATCAGCATTAGAACATAAGCTTTTTGGAGGTAGGAATTCTTTCAATTCCATCTTTGAAATGCTAGCACTCAGCACAATGCCTGACACTTAGGAAGCATGTCCTAAACATTCTTCTGTTGACTCATTCATTATTATCATCATACCACACCACTTAAATTTCTTTCCTCCCTGGGGCTTTCTGAGAGCTTATTTGGGGGCCTTAGGCAACTGTAGGATGAAATAAGACTCTGTCTTCTTCACTTGCCTCTCCCAGATCAGATCACTGGTAAAACTAGGCTCCTCAGTGCCCTCAATGCCCTCCATTGGCACCACTGGCTCAGAGGGAGGAGCTTTCAAAGATCTACTGCTCCGGGTTATGCAGGTTCTCATAAGGGCTTATTCCACTGTGCTCTCAGACATCTGTCAGCATGCCATGATCCTCAGGAGGGCTAATGTTCTGTGGAAACTCTTGTAAAAGATTTCCCTCCTGCCACAACCCCACCTCCTGTCTAGACAATCTAATGAGGAGGGCCCAGAGCACAGAGCTGAACCTGTTGTGGGCAATCCCCAAGTGTTGCCTAACTGGGGGTGAGGGAAGGAGAAGTTGAGAGGAGGGATTAGAAAAGGCTCCTACTGGATCCTTACCAGGTGCCTGGCTAGGAAGCTGCCCTCTGCTGGACAGGTCCCATCATTTTGATTAACAGGAGCTGTCCAGCAGATCTTGGTATTGGGTTGTGCTCCCCAACCCAAGGAAGATTTTAGGGACAATTCTGTATTACCCATCCTCACAACCTCCCATTTTAGTGTTTCAGTTGAAGGGTGATTGAACTCCCTTTCAGGCATGTTTTGCAAACTCTAGATCTTGGGATTCACTCAAGTATGTCAGGCAGCCTGCCAAAAAAAAAAGAGTTGCATTGGATTTTTTTCCCCCCCAAATGATATTTTCCACACCAAAAGTGCAGATCCCTAGACTTTGTGGAGGTATTTTCTCTTTAAAAAATATGGCTAACATTAACCCAGTGCTTTAAAGTTTGCAAAGCTCCTTACAAATTTCATCTCATTCTATCTTCACAAGAGACCTGGAAGGTAAATGCTAGTATTAATCTCATTTTGCAGATGAGGAAACTGAGGCACTAGATAGCAATTAAGGAACTTGTTTTTATTTTATTAATTATTATATATTTTATTTATTATATAAGATATAAATATTAATTATTATTATTAATTAAGGGTCATATAGCCAATCTTTAAGGCAGAATTTGAACTCAGGTCTTCCTCATTCCATGTCCTAAGCCTGGTGTTTTCTATTTCAGAGAATCATCAGAGGGAAGATTTTGAACTGGAAAAGATTGTGTGGGTATTTTATCCAACTCCCCAATTCAGATCAATCAAATGTCACTACAAGGAAAATTACTCAGTGAGATGCCAACTGTTAAACCTATATTAAAAACAAAGCAAAACAAAAAAGCCTAGATATATAGATTATATTTGTCAGTCACTTAAGAAGCATTTCTTAAGACTTTAATATGTTCCAGGCACTGTAACAGGTACAAAAGAAACAAAATACATCCACATAATAAGCAAACAAAAATGTAACCCTTCTCTCAAGGAGATCCTATTCTAATGGGGGAGAGAATATGTAAGTAAAAGACACAGAATTCCTCCTTCACTGAGGAGAAAGTCCTCCTGCAGCAGATGGACTTTGAGCTAAACCTTGAAGGAAGCAGGGAAAACAGAAATGTTGGGGCAGAGCATTTGAAGTAGGAACAATGGTCAAAGAAATGTACAAAGAAGGGAGACGGACTACAATGTTGATTATTTCCCTGGGAGTGAGTGAGGGATATCTCTGATTGGGAGCCTAATCAGACAAAGTGAAGATGATCTTTCAGTACTGCTTCTTAGATCATATTATCACAGTGGTAGAGTACAAAGAGTAAGGATCGCAAGATTTGGCATCTGAAGACCTGGATACAAATCCCACCTTTACCCCATTTGCAGAAAATCCAAGTTAATACATATATGACCTTGAACAAGCAACTTAAGTACTCAGGACATCCTTCTCAATCTTTCAACAACTTTTGACACTATCAATTTCTTTTGTGTGATACTCTTCTCTATAGTTTTTTGCAACGCTATACTTTCCTAGTAATATGTCATAAGTCTCCTTCTCAGTATCTTTATGCATCCATTAACCATGGGTATCCCAAAGAACTCTGTCCTGCACCTTTTTCTCTTCTCCCTCTAGAATATTTTATATGATCTCAGTTATGACCTCTAGGCAGAAGAATGCCCTTCAGACTCAGTCTTGACTCAACATGTCAAAAACTGAAGCCATTATCTTTTCCTCAAAACCCTCCCCTCCTATAAACTTCCCTACTGCTGACAAGGGTACCACCGCCTTTGTATTCACCCAGGCTCACAAACTAGGTGTCATTCTCTACTCCTTATTCTCACTCACCCCCATATATCCAATCAGTTGTCAAATCCTTTCAATTCTCCCTTTAAATCACTTCTCCTATATACTCCCTTGTTTCTTCTGACACTCCCTTCTCCTGATGCCTCATCGCCTTAGAACTGGGTGATTGCAATAGCTCCCTGCCTAAAGTATCTCCTCAATGTAGTCCATCCTTCCCTCAACTCTCAGATGGATCTTCCTTAAAGAGACATTCAATCCTGGTGTTGTCCTCTGCACTAAATAAACACAAATCCACCCCTCCACTGAATAGACTCCAGTGTGTCCCTATTCCCTCCAAGATCCAGTGTTTGCCTTTTCACATCCTTCATAGCCTTAGCCCTTTTCTGTTTTTTCACTCTTCCCCTGCCTTATGACCTTCTATGAACTCTGTGTTTCAGCGACACTGGTCTCTTTGTTCTCCCTCCCACAAGATGTTCCATCTCTCTAGTCTGGCATCCCCTTGCCTGGAACTGCCTCCCTTCTCATCTCTGCCTTCTGGATTCCCAGACTTCCTTTCAATCCTAGTTCAATCTGCGCCTTTTTCAAGAAGTTGTGCTTACCACCCTTAATGGTAGCACCTTCTCCCTGCTCATTAACCCCAGCTGAACCTATCCCCAGAGTCTGAGGGATCATGTTTTCTCCTGTTGTAAACTGTGAACTCCTTGAGAATATGGACTGTTTTTGTTTTTGTTCTAAGGGGGAGGAGGTCTTTCCTTGTATTCCAAGTACTTAACACAGTGCCTAGCTCATGGTAGGTATTTAATAACTGTTTTTTGACTGACTAACTGACTTTGAACCCAAGTTTCCTCAAGGTCTGATTGAATGTGGTATGTATGAGCCCAGAGCTTGATGCTGTCTGTGTGAAAGGGAAGGGGTTATAGCATGGTGGTGATGCTTGTGTTCTTACTGTCTCACTCTGGCCCAGAAGTCTTATATCTAGAACCCTAGATTAGAAAATGTACCCTCCCCCATACACATACCTTGGTACTACTTCTGCATCCTTGTGGGAAATAAATGCCACTGATCATTTATCTCCAAGTCTAATGAGATAATAAGCAAGGAGACAATTCCCTGGGAAAGCAAAAAAAGCACAACAAAACAAAACAAAAAAAACCCACACAAAACTATGAACTCCAAAGAAAAAGAGGTACAATAAATTCCAGGTTTTACTGGTGATGATGGAGGAAGATTTGGGACATGATTGCCAGGAACCATCTTGACCTTTTCTCTAGTCATTTCAGGACCTGTGAGCTTGCAGAAGGTTTAGGACATATTTGAGAAGGGAAGACAATGGAAATACCAAGAGGGAGAAGAAATCTCTTTACTTCCTTCCCAGAGATATATCATCGAACCTTCTTCCATGTGAGTCATTGCTTGTGATGATGACCCCATCTGCAAAAAGTGCTACGACACAAAAGGGCAAGGAAGCCAACTTCCCTCATCTTTCTTGGACTTATCTTCTCGTGTTTTTTATTAATCAATTTATTTATTTTCAATTTTCTACAATCACTTCCATAAATCTTAGATTTTCACCCACTCCCTGCCTCCTCTGTCCCCAAGATGATATGCAATCTTATATGGGTTCTACACATACCTTCAAACTAAATACATTTTCATCTTAATCATGTTGCATGGGAGAAACCATGAGAAAAGCCAAACCAAAGCAAAACAAAACGCAAGAGACAACACTCTGCTTCATTCTGCAATCTAATTCCTTAGTTCTTTCTCTGGATGTGAATGGCTTTTTGCCTCAAGAGTCCATTGAGAATTTTATAAGTTCTTGCATTGCTGTGAAAGGCTAACTCTACCAGAAAAATTCCTTGCACACTATGGTTGTTGCTCTGTACTAAGTCCTCCTGGTTCTGCTCCTTTCATTCAGCTTCAGTTCATATAAGTCCTTCTAGGTCTCTCTGAAGTCTTCCTATTCATCATTTCTTATAGAAAAATAATATTCCATTGCATTTCTATACCACAATTTGTTCAGCTGTTCCCCGATTGATTAGAATCCACTTGGTTTCCAGTTCTTAGCTACCACAAATAGAGCTTCTGTAAATATTTTTGTACCTGTGAGACCCTTTCTCATTTTTATGATCTCTTGAGATACAGTCCTAGAAGAGATATTGCTGAGAAAAAGGGTATGCACATTTTTGTAAACCTTTGGGCATAGTTTCAAATTGCTCTCCAAAATGGTTGGATCAGTTCACAGCTCCACCAACAATAAATAAGTGTTCCAGCGCTCCCATATTTTATTCAACATTTATGCTCTTCCTGTTTTGTCTTCAAAACACCTGATAGGTGTGATGCAGTACCTCAGAGTTATTTTGGTTTGCATCTCTCTAATCAATAGAGATTCAGAGCATTTTTTCATATGAATACAGATAGCTTTAATTTGTTCCCCTGAAAACTGCCTGTTCATATCCTTTAATCATGTATCAATTGGGGAATGACTTGTATTCTTGTACATTTGACTCAGTTCTT
This sequence comes from Bettongia penicillata ogilbyi, assembly GCA_023548195.1. Taxonomy (NCBI): domain Eukaryota; kingdom Metazoa; phylum Chordata; class Mammalia; order Diprotodontia; family Potoroidae; genus Bettongia; species Bettongia penicillata. The sequence goes on from JAJHZJ010000584.1 coordinate 1,360,274, forward strand.
TATATATTTTAGAAATGAGGCCTTTATCACAGACATTAGTTGCAAAAATTCTTTCCCAGTTTTTTACTTTCCTCCTGCACTTGGTTGCATTGGGTTTGTTTGTGCAAAAACTTTTCAATTTAATGTAATCAAAATTATTCATTTTGCACTTCGTAATATTCTCTGTCTCTTGTTTGCTTAAAAATTTCTCCATTCTCCATAAATCTGACAAATAATCCCCTAATTTGTTCATAGTATCAATCTTTATACCTAGATAATATATGCTTTTGAACTTTGTTCTGGTGTACGGTGGGAGGCTTTGATTTATGCCCGATTTCCACCACACTGTTATCCAATTTTTCCAGCAGTTTTTCTCAAACAGTGAGTTCTTATCCCAGAAGCTGGGGTCCTTGGGTTTATCAGACAGTAGTTTGCTATATTCATTGACTACTGTGTCTTGAGTACCTAACCTATTCCATTGGTCTATCCTTCTATTTCTTAGCCAGTACCAAATGTTTTGATTATTGCTGCTTTATAATAGAATTTGAGACCTGGTAGTGCTAGACCACCTTCCCTATCATTTCCTTTCATTAGTTTCTTGATATTCAGGACCTTCTGTTCTTCCAGATGAATTTTGATATTATTTCTAGCTCTTTCATGACATCATTTACTTTATACTGGCTCCCCTTACCTATGTATATTTCTTTTATATTTCATAATAAATATGTAATTCTAAAGATTAAGAAGTATCATCTTCCCTTACAGGGAAGCAAATAGTTTGCCCATATTGAGTAATAAGTTTTTTCTTTTCCCCTGTTTATCATTTTATGCTTCTCTTGAGACCTGTGTTTGAAGATCAAATTTTCTATTGAGTCCTGATATTTTTATCAGGAAGGTCTGGAAATCCCTTATTTCATTGAATGTCCATCTCCTTGCCTGAAATGTCATGCTCAACTTGGCTGGGTAACTGGTCTTTGGTTGTAGTCCCAGCTCCTTTGCCTAACAGAATACTATATTCCAATTCCTTCAAATTTTTAATGTACAAGCTGCAACCTGTGTGATCCTGACTGTAGCTCCTCAATATCTGAATGGTTTCTTTCTGTCTGACTGTAGTATTTTCTCCTTCACTTGATAGTTCTGGAATTTGGCAATGATATTCCTTGTTGTTTTTAGTTTTGGATCCCTTTCAGGAAGTGAACAGTGGATGCCTTTGATGATTATTTCACCTTCTGAATCTAGAACTTCTTGGCAGGTTTCCTTGATGATTTCTTGGAAGATATTATTGAGGCTCTTCTTTTCATCATGAGTCTCTGGTAGGCCAATAATTCTTATATTTTCTCTCCTGGATCTATTTTCCAGGTCAGTTGTTTTTCCAATTAGATATTTTACATTTTCTTTTATCTTTTCATTCTTTAGATTTTGTTTGACTGGTTCTTGATGACTCAGTTTTGCATCTCCTTTTCCATCTGTCCAATTATTCCAATTAAGGAAGTATTTTCTCCAGTTAGTTTTTATACTTCCTTTTTTATTTGTCTAATTTTCCCAGTTAGGTTTTGTGCTTCTTTTCCCATTTGTCTAATCTTCCTTTTTAAGGAACTGTTCTCTTCAGTGAATTCTTTTATCATACTTTTAAAATCATTGAGCAGTTTTTCTTCTGTTTCTATAATTTGGCTTTTAAAATTCTTCTTCAGCTCTTCCAAGAGTGCTCTTTGTTTTTGTGGACAGCTCATAGTCCCTTCTGAAGTTTCAGATGGGAGTACAGTCTCAATACTGACCTCTTTAGTATTTGTATTTTGATTCTTGTCCCCATAGAAAGATACTATAGTCTTTTCTTTCCTGCTTTGCTTCTGACTCATGATGGTAAAGCTTTGTGTGTTGTGCCCTCTGATTCTTTCAGCTAGAAGCTGAAGAACCTGGTGCTTAGCTGACTGGTGTGTGAAAGCAGGGGCCAGGTGAAGTCGTTTTTGGTGTTTCCCCATATTAGCCTTGGAGCTAGCTTGTTAAGTGTGGGGGAGAGGTAGTCTGGTCATGAGACATCTCCTCAGTTGAGCTAGAGGAAAGGCAAGCTCAGCAGTTGGTGATCCTGGCTGCCCTAGTGTCTTCTTGTTTCCCCTGGAGTGCTGACGCATGCCTGGGGTCCTGGTATTGGTGGTTGTGAGGCTCCACCCTCCTAGGGCTCCGCATCTCCTCCCAGATCTCCTCCCTGAGGTGGAGCTGTCTGGAAAGTTCTAGTCTTCCACCACAGCAAGAGAAATCCTTCTTAACAATTTTCCTAGCCGGGGGTGGAGCCAAGATGGCAGACTAGAAAGACACACTTATGCAGGGTTCCCCCCACAGCCCATCAAATACCTGTAGAAAGGGACTCTCAACAAATTTTGGAGCAGCAGAAGTGGAGAACAACACAGTGGAGGAGATTTCCAGCCCATGGTGACCTCAAAGGCCCACAGAAACATTGGTTGCACCAGACACAGGAGCCGAGCACAGAGCCCAGCCCAGCCTTGGTAGCACAGCGTGATGAAACTCTGGCAGGATGACACCTTGGGGGCAAAATCTCCCATTGCAATAGCGGGTCTTCAGATCCCTCAGCCCATGGGCAACAAAGGTCAGTGAGGGGTTTTTATCAGGGGGCCAGGAAGGGAGAAGGGCCTTCCCATAGCTTCGGCAGCAGGCAGCAGCCATAGAGCCAGCACAGCAGCCCATACAGAAGCTCCATTGTTGGAGCGTAAAAACCCCTGGGGCATTGAAGAGCTGAGTCTTACCTCAGCCCTGAGTGGAAGCCCTGGCAGAGCTGGTCTTTGTCTCAAACTTAATGGTGGTCCTACCCATCCAGCTTGTCTGAAAATCAGCCCCAAGTGCTGACTTTGTGGAACTGGAGGCCAAGTGACTGTGGAGAGGTATTTGCTAAGATTCTGGACACAAAAGTCCCTCTCTGTGTCCCGACCAGTACACGCTAGATTGTGCCACCTTGGAGGAACTGAGATCTCACAGATTCCCAGAATATATCCTACTGTTGACAAAGGACCTAAAGTCAATTAACTGGTTGGGAAAATGCCCAAAAAAGGGAAAAAAATAAGACCATAGTATGTTACTTTCTTGGTGAACAGATATCTCCTCCTATCCTTTCAGATGAGGAAGAACCAAGCTTACCATCAGGGAAAGATATAGAAGTCAAGGCTTCTGTATCCCAAACATCCAAAATAAATATTCAGTGGGCTCAGGCCATGGAAGAGCTCAAAAAGGATTTTGAAAACCAAGTTAGAGAGATGGAGGAAAAACTGGGAAGAGAAATGAGAGAGATGCAAGGAAAGCATGAAAAGCAGGTCAACACCATGCTAAAGGAGATCCCAAAAAATGCTGAAGAAAATAACACCTTGAAAAATAGGTTAACTCAATTGGCAAAAGAGGTTCAAAAAGCCAATGAGGAGAAGAATGCTTTAAAAAGCAGAATCAGCAAAATGGAAAAGAAGGTCCAAAGGCTCACTGAAGAAAATAGTTCTCTCAAAATTAGAATGGAAGAGATGGAGGCTAATGACTTTATGAGAAACCAAGAAATCACAAAACAAAACCAAAAGAATGAAGAAATGGAAGATATCGTGAAACATCTCATTGGAAAAACAACTGACCTGGAAAATAGATCCAGGAGAGACAATTTAAAAATTATGGGACTTCCTGAAAGCCATGATCAAAAAAAAGAGCCTAGACATCATCTTTCATGAAATTATCAAGGAAAACTGCCCTGATGTTCTAGAAACAGAAGGCAAAGTACATATTGAAAGAATCCACCGATCACCACTGGAAAGAGATCCAAAAAGAGAAACTCCTATGAACATTGTGGCCAAATTCCAGACTTCCCTGGTCAAGGAGAAAATATTGCAAGCAGCTAAAAATGAACAATTCAAATATTGTGGAAATATAATCAGGATAACACAAGATCAAGCAGCTTCTACATTAAGGGATCAAAGGGCATGGAATAGGATATTCCAGAAGTCAAAGGAACTGGGACTCAAACCAAGAATCACCTACCCAGCAAAACTGAGTATAATACTTCAGGGGAAAAAATGGTCTTTCAATGAAATAGAGGACTTTCAAGCATTCTTGATGAAAAGACCAGAGCTGAAAAGAAAATTTGACCTTCAAACCCAAGAATGAAGAGAAGCATGGAAAGGTAAACAGCAAAGAGAAGTCATAAGGGACTTACTAAAGTTGAACTGTTTACATTCCTACATGGAAAGACAATATTTGTAACTCTTGAAAGTTTTCAGTATCTGGGTAGTTGGAGGGATTATACATTCACACACACACAGACACACACACACACACAGAGAAAGAGAGACAGAGAGCAGAGTGAATTGAATAGGATGGGATCATATCTTTAAAAAAATGAAATTAAGTGGTGAGAGAGAAATATATGGGGAGGAGAAATGGAATGGGGCAAATTATCTCTCATAAAAGAAGCAAGCAAGAGACTTTTCAGTGGAGGGAAAAAGAGGGGAGGAGGGAGAAAAACATGAAGTTTACTCTCATCACATTCGACTAGAGGAAGGAATAAAGTGCACAGTCATTTTGGTATGAAAACCTATCTTACAATACAGGAAAGTGGGGGAGAAGGGGATAAGCAGGGTGGGGGGATGATGGAAGGGAGGGCAATGGGAGGAAGGAGCAATATGAAGTCAACACTCTTGGGGAGGGACAGGATCCAAAGAGAGAACAGAAGCAATGATGGGCAGGATAGGATGGAGGGAAATATAGTTAGTCCTACGTAACATGACTTTTATGGATGTCATTTGAAAACTACACAGACATGGCCTATATTGAATTGTTTGTCTTCTCAGTGGGGATGGGTGGAGAGGGAGAGAGAAAGAGAAGTTGTAACTCAAAGTTTTAGGAACAAATGTTGAGTATGGTTCTTGCATACAACTAGGAAATGAGAAATACAGGTAATGGGGTATAGAAAGTTATCTGGCCCTACAGGACAAAAGAGAAGATGGGGATGAGGGAAGGAAGGGATGTTGGAAGAGAGGGCAGATTGGTGATAGGGGCAATTAGAATGCTTGGCATTTTGGGTGGGGTAGGGGAGAAATGGGGAGAAAATTTGAAACCCAAAATTTTGTGAAAATGAATGTTAAAAGTTAAATAAATAAATTAAAATTTTCTGGTCAAAAAAAAAAAATTCCTAGCCTCATGTGCTATGAGAGTGCTTATCCCTTCTTCTGATCCCATTGGTCCAGGATTTTTCTGCGGAAATATTTTATGGTTCTTTCAAGGTCAACAAAGGGAGAGGGAGAGAGCATTTACTGATCACTCCACCATTTTGGCTTCTGGAAGTTAAGTAGATGACTTACAGACATTTAATGTGTGGGCCGATAGTCTCAGGAGCAGCTACTGCAGGTACCTGGGGTTCCATGGCTCTCAGTCACTCAATTCCGCTGGACTCCTATCCTGGGCTGATATGCCCAAGATTCTGACACTGGGCTGCTGCTGTCTCAGTCCCAGGGCTTCCTGCTCAGCCCTGCCCCGTGCTGCACTATGCACTGTGTGCTCCTCTCGCCCTGCTACGGAACAGATCCTTCCCATTGACCCAACCTGTCCTGGGCTGTGAATCTGCTACAGTCTGTCTCCTATTGGATTCTGCCCCTCCAAAATTTGCTCAGATTCTCTTTATAAAAGTATCTGAAGGAGTTTGTCTAAGAGCTTAAATAAGTAGTTGCTCTCACTTTGCCATCTTGGCTCCACTCCCTTTTCTAGCTCTAGAAAATAATTATTTGGTGGTTTGATTTATATGGCACTGAATA
>JAJHZJ010000584.1:1366082-1422130 GCA_023548195.1 Bettongia penicillata ogilbyi
TTTAGTGTGAGGTATAGGGGTAATGACAATTAGGAAATTATGACTGAGTCCACATTCAGTATCATATCTGCTGAGTGGGCAGAAATAATAAATCAAAGAGGAAGGAATTGAATTAGGACAGGATACTCAACCAAATATTAAGGGAAAACAGAAAAATTATTTTCTTCCCCTAATCCTCAGAGGAGTACAATCTTCCATAGTTGCTTATGATCAAGTAAAGTCAACAATCTTTTTTAAGTATTTATGATGTGCCAGGAACTTTGCTAAGCCCAGATAATACAAATATAAGAGAAGAGAAAGGAAGAGAATAAACATGTACATAGCACCTACTGGGGGCCAGGCACAGTGATAAGAGTATCTTACAAATCTGTTCTAATTTGTTCCTTAAATAACCCTTTGAGGTGAATGGGAAAAGGCAGAGGAGCTAATGAGGGCAGATAACACATGACAGGAAGCTGAAAGTAGGGAGAGGAGTGAACATTGTTGCCCTGGCATTTTCTGAAAATGGAGCCTCAAGTGGCCACAACAGCAGAGAGATCTTCCAGGGTGAGAAGATCTCTGGTGCCTTCATTTGCTCAAATGTAAAAAAACATGAGTGTTGGATAATATGACTTCCAAGTCCCCTTCCATCTCCACATGTCAGAAAACCAAGTTGAATGTTGTTGTTTTGTAAAAATTTCCCAAGTTACTTTGTTTCTTGGATCCTCAGCCATGCCCATTGGTCATAGAAAGGGAGCTGGAAATGGCTGGTTGTCAGTAAAGGACTGAGAAAGTGTCTTTGCTTTTCTCTGTGTCTATGAGTTTGCTGCTAAGACACACTCTATAAATGAAATCTCCATCAATTATCACAAGTTGTTGTTCAATTGTTTAAGTCACGTCCAATTCTTTGTGACCCTACTTAGGATTTCCTTGCAAATATGCTAGAGTAGTTAGGCATTTCCATCTCCAGGTGAGGAAACTGAGGTAAACAGGGTTAAGTGATTTGACCAGGGTCAAACAGCTATTGAGGTCAGATCCAAACTCAGGTCTTCCCGACTCTAGGCACAGCACACTATCCACTGAGCCATCTATCTGCCCCTTAGCACAAGTTACAGGATCATAAAAACAAGGAATCGATAGGTATGATTTTTCCCTTGGATTCAACAATGAATGGGGTAGAGGAGTAATAGAAAAGCCTTTAAAAAGTGTCTTGTGAGAATCCATTGCTCTACTGGAGCCAGAACATTCACTTAAAGGAGCTGGATAAAAATTATTCCTTTCCAGAAAGGGAATCTCTCTGGAAAAGGTTGAAACTCATCATGTTTCAGCCACATTGCCTGCCTATGTTGGGGTTCTCATTTGTTTAACTCTAACAAGAGATTAGAGTCCATTCATGAAAAAAAAGAATGCATTTTTGCATGCTCACTTCATTCTGAAACATGCCTAGGCATATTAGAGACAGCTCCCAGGCATTTTCCATTGACCAGTTCAAATAAGTGGCTAGGTTAGCCAAGATCTGCCTGTTCCTATGTAGTGATGTTATTTTGCTTGTCTTAAAGCCAATTTAAAAGGTGGATTAAGGATGGCCAGGTAACCTGTTTTCTTATATCCCAGTCTACTTCCTACTGAGAATGGTTTGTTTCTGAGGTCTCTACTATCAATAGATCATTTTTACCAATTGACATTGATCACTGGGGGAGAGGGTACCTGTGGAGGAGACTGTGAAAGCCTTCAGCAGTATATCAGGACTTTCTGTGATCTGCTATGAGGCCTCTAGCAATTCCTTAGGTTGCACAAAAGACAAAAATAAATCTAGATTAGTGGCATGGCTTACCACTTAGTGATGGGGTGGGGATGAGGAGAGATTGTTATTCATTAGCCTTAGACACGGAGTCCTATTTCTGAGATCAGTGGACAGGAGGATCTTGTGACAACATAAGACACAACATGCTTTACATGTCTCCAATCTATCTGACCATACTTCTTTGACAATGATAGTATTGCCTCGATGTTATTTCTTGGGATTGACCTGTTCTTGAATCAAGAATACTCACAAAGAATACTCAAATCTACCTAGACTGTCTCAGATACATTCTGTGTGGGTAAATATGCATAAACAAAAAGAGCTGATGGGACAAAAACACTGAAGTGGACAAAGGTGATCATGGGAGCTCTTAAAGAATGGTGAAACATGTGGGTCCCCATGGCACCAGGACAATTCTGCCTGAAGTCAAATAGCTATTCTCAATGATAACTTACCTGAACTCATTCTTCAAGGGATTAATAGACATTCAGCCCATTATACCTCCCCATTCTGAATTTCTCCCATTGTTTAAATCTGACTTGTCAGTGTCTTATTCTCATCCTCCTTAACCCAGCTCCTACAATATCTTGTTCTAAAAATACTCAACCCTTTCACTGGGCTCTATGAAATGCCTGCTCTACAGGTAACACACTAGATTTTATCTTAAAAGTTTTCCTTTCTCACTCCATCCTTCTTGCACTCACTGAGTCCTTTATCCCTCCTGATGAGACAGCTTTGCTTGTGTCTTTCCAAACACTTTGGCTGTCCATGTACCGCTTGACCCATTGGTCATTGTAGCAGAATAGAATTACTTTTTGATCACCATGACCACTGCCAGACTCCCCCTCTGCCATCATCATTCCATATCATCTGCTAATTTGAGGTTCATTAAATCCCTATTTTTCAGCCACTCTAAATTCTGGCAGCTGTTGTGTACCAAATGTTAGAACAATTGGAGATTGTCATCCCTTGTTCTTGCCTCTTACCATCACTTTAAGTGCCCTAGATTCACATTCCTGCATTCTGCAATTCCCTGATCTGATCACAATCTATTAAAGTTCCACCAGTTCCTCTGCCTTGCAGCCCCATGCCCTGCTCTTCATTCTCACTGCCCCATTCAATTCTTCCACCCCTCAGGCCTTTCCAGGACATTCCTTCTGCATTGGATCTATCCTCTCTTCCCAGTTCATCTTGAGTCTTCAGTGAACCACTGTAGCTCTACACCATACTCTTCTCTCAGACTGCTTACCCCTCTTTTCTTCCCAAAGACCTTGTCCTATCAAACCCCAACCTTGACTTATACCCACCATCTTCTTGCCCACTTACATTCTGCTGATTGAAATTGAAGAAAATCACCAAATAATACTATGTCCACTACAAACATAAGTTCCATAATCTGAACTGGGCCCTCACCATGACAAGAACATTCTTTATCCTCCTTAAACTATTTATCATCCAACTCGCCCCAGCAACTTTTCCTTTATCCTTCCTAAATCCTTCCATGCTTTTCCTTCTCAGCTAAGAACCTGGTCTCATACCTGGTCTCATGCTGAGACCATTTTCAGAGAGTTCCTTTTTCTCCCTTACCCCTCATCTCACGTCACCCAGTTGCCTTCTGCTATCTCTTTCACCCCTCTCACATGAAGAGGCAGCCCTTTTCTTTGTTTAATAAAACTCCATTCAATCCTTTTTTCTCTAGGAGATTGTCCTTTTATATCATCCCCAGGCTCTTATTTATCTTCAATTTCTTTCTCTTTTTTTATTTTTTAATTTATTTCCAGTGTTCCACAATCACGATCCTGTAACCTAGATTTTTTTCCCTCCCTCCTCCCCTTTCCTCCCTCCCTCTTCCCTCCCTTCCTGAGATAGCATACAATTTTACATAGGTTCTACACATACATTCCTATTAAATACATTTTCACCATAGTCATATTGCACATAAGAATTAAAATGAATGGGAGAAATTATATAATAAACCAAAATGTAATCTAAAAGAAAATGATCTGCTACATTCTAGGATTGAATTCCATAGCTCTCTCTCTGGATGTGGAAGGTATTTTGCCTTAAAAGACCATTGGGAATTTTTTAAGTCCTTGCTTTGCAGTGAAGTTTTAAGTCTACCAGAAAAAATCCTCGCACACTCTGGTTGTTGCTGTGTACAAAGTCCTCCTGGTTCTGCTCCTCTCACTCAGGATCAGATCATACAAGTTTTTCCAGGCCTCTCTAAAGTCTTCCTGTTCATGATTTCTTATGACAAAATACTATTCCATTACATTCATATAGAACAATTTATTCAGCCATTTCTCAATTGATTGGTGTCCCCTTGATTTCCAGTTTTTGGCCACCATAAAAAGAGCTAGTATAAATATTTTTGTACATGTGAGACTTTTTCCCATTTTAATGATCTCTTGGGGGATACAGTCCTACAAGCAGTATTGCAGGGTCAAAGGGTATGCACATTTTTGTGGCCCTTTGGACATAATTTCAAATTGCTCTCCAGAATGGTTGAATCAGCTCACATCTCCACCAACAATGAATTAGTCTTCCAACTCTCCCATATCTTCTCTAACATTTATTATTTTCCTATTTTGTCATGTTAGCCAATCTGATAGGTGTGAAGTGGTATCTCAAAGTTGTTTTGATTTGCATCTCTCTAATCAATAGTGATTTAGAACATTTTTTAATATGACTATAGATACCTTTAATTTCTTCCTCTGAAAACTTCCTGTTCATATCCTTTGACCATTTATCAATTGGGAAATGACTTGTATTCTTGTACATTTGATTCAGTTCTCTATGTATTTTAGAGATGAGGCCTTTATCCCAGACACTAGTTGCAAAAATTCTTTCCCAGTTTTCTGCTTCCCTCCTAATCTTAGTTGCATTGGGTTTGGTTGTGCAAAATTTTTCAGTTTAATGTAGTCACAATTATCCATTTTGCACTTCATAATGCTTTCTGTCTCCTGTTTAGTCAAAATTTCTTCCCTTCTCCATAAACATGATAAATGCGCTATTCCTTGCTCCACTAATTTGTTTATAGTATCAATCTTTATACCTAGATCATGTACCCATTTGGACTTTATTCTTGTGTACAGTGTCAGACATTGGTCTATGCTTAGTTTCTGCCACATGGTTATCCAGTTTTCCTAGCAATTTTTATCGAACAGTGAGTTCCTATCCCAGAAGCTGGGATCCTTGGTTTTTCAAACAGCAGATTGCTATATTCGTTGACTACCGTGTCTTGAGCACCTAGCCTATTCCACCGGTCTTCCCTTCTGTTTCTTAGCCAGTACCAAGTGATTTTGGTAATTGCAGCTTTATTATATTACAATATGAGATCTGGTAGAGCTAGGCAATTCCTCACTCTTTACTGGTTTTGGATAACTAGGTGCCATAGAGGTCAGAGCTTTAGACTTGTAATCAGGAAGACTCATCTTCCCAAGTTTATATCTATTCTCAGAGTCTTACTATCCATGTGACACTGGGCAAGTGATTTAGCCCTTTTTTACCTCATTTATAAAATTAGATAGAGAAAGACATAGCAAACCATTATAGTATCTTTGTTAAGTTCAAATGGAGTCACAGTCAGACATGAATGAAATGACTGAATAATGTGACATATGTAATGTCTGAGAGACAATTTCTGAGTAACTAATACTAGTTTTATTAATTACAGCTAGCAAATAATAAAGGAGCTAAGTGGACCTCTTGGGGACCAAAGGCAAATCACAGCAGCTTTTAAATACACTTGAAGAATGAATATTCCTAATAGAGAACAACAGGTGGAAATCAACTCTGATGGGTTAACAACTAATGAAAGAATAAATATTATAATGAGAGGTGGGAATATTCTCCCTTCCATTCCTTGGTAGATATCTTTAAGAGCTCCAGACCAATAAGATTAATGCTAATCCCCACCAAAATTCCCTACAAAGTCACTATAGGAAGAGAGTGTGAGCACTTAAACAAGGCAGCGAACAGCCTCAGAAATTATCATATAGTTGGTGAGAATAAATTCAATGAAACCAGTTCCATCTCCTTTGGTGAGAAACTCATTGGTGTAGCTGATTAGGCTGGTGGGGGTCATCAGAGAGTACAACGATTATTGGGCAGCTAGGTGGTGCAGTGGATAGAACACCAGTGCAGGAATCAGGAGGACCTGAGTTCAAATCTCACTTGACACTCACTAGTTGTGTGACCTTGGGCAAGTCACTTAGTCCCACGTGCCGCATCCTGAATAATTTCCAGTCCTCCTGATGAATATCTGGTCACTGGATTCAGATGGCTCTGGAGGAGAAGTGAGGCTGGTGACCTGCACAGCCCTCCCTCACTCAAAACAAGGTCAAGTACAAGTCATGTCATTATTTCTCTAATGGCATGGTCTTTTTCCACAATGAAGGATGAACACACATGTTGATTCCAGCAAGGCTTTTGGAAGAATCCTTTATTATAGGTTTATCAACAAGTGAAATGAATGGGTTGACAAATATAATTAATAATAACCACTAGCATTTATATGATGCTTTAAAGTTTGTAAAATGCTTTATATATGTTATGTCATTTGATCCTTAAACCAACTCTGTGAGATAGGCTCTATTATTATCAAGACCATTTTACAGATGAGGAGACAGAGGTAAAGTGATTTTTTCCCCCAGGGTTCTATTGATAATTAATGTTTAAGGCAGGATTGAAAATCAAGTCTTCTTCAGTCTATGTCAAGAGCCCTGTTCACGATGCCATCTAGATTCTGTATTGGAATAAAGTGAGATGAGTTCATAATTAATTTCAGAACAACTCCCCCCCCCAAAAAAAAACCCAATTAAAATAAAACTGATCCTAACTGAATGGGTGTGAGCCTTGAACATGAGTTCTTAAACTCAGGGCCATTAACTAAAAACAAAACAAAACAAAAAACTATGTCAATATAATTGGTTTGCTTTGTTACTTGCTGTGTTTTAGTTTACGTATTTAAAACATGCCAATGAGATGGGGATCCCAAGCTTTTTGCGAGGGCCATGACACATACGTAGACCCTCTGCTCTATTGGCTTCTGCATCCAGTCTTTACAATATGGTAGAGGAGGTGGGAAATTACTGAGCATCTGCTCTGACCTGAGGATGTGTCTCCACAGGGTTCAGAGCAGGCTACTTTGGTGATGATTACTTAATGGAGGAGGGGGTTTGAAAAAATGATAAAACTAGCGAAGGAGGAAAGATGTGGTTGTGAAAGCAGTCAGGAAAAAGCTAGATGTTCACTGATTGGAAATGCAGATGGAATTCTTGTCCAGGTATGGGCTGCACTTGATGACTAGTGGGATTGATTCTGCACCTGGGATTTGATCTCACATTTCTTTATAGCCATTCCCATAAGTGTTCCATTGGGGTCCACAGTCTCTACTGAAAAGAATAATTAAAATGAGGATGCCTTCCAGCCTTCCTTACTTTGCAGTGGATCATTTCATTGAGAGATAAGGTCTGGGAGATAGTAGAAACAGGAAAGGTGAGTCTCTGGGCCAATGTGTTGGACCGGCCCTGGGCTAGGGAGGGTAGGGCATTGATAATGGGCTCGCTAGGCCTTCCAAGTAGAGGTCTTAACATGAAGAGGAAAGCCAGAGGAAGGACTGGAGATGAGCACTGCACACTTCAAATTTTGCCCCATGCTGATCTTGGTTAAAATTTAGCTTGAATATGTGGTTTACCTGGAGTAGTGATTAAAGGAAATTATGTGCAGAACCTAACCAAGAAAATAGAAAGTAAAAATGGTGTGTATGTGGATATATATAAGTGGGCTGTGTAGATCCTTGTGTTGTGTTCTCTACATGTGTCTGTATGTGTGCTGTGCATGTTGTCTATGGGGTGTTTATGTCTATCTACATATTTGTGTGGTGAGTGTGTGCAAAAGTTTAAATGTAAATAGTCCAAGTAACTCACTGAGAAATCCAATGTTTGGTTGTACAGGGTACAATGTCTAGAACTCACTGTTGTCATAACTTCTCTGGGTTACATGCTCATAGGTCCTTATTATTTTTCTTAAGGGCATGGCAGTTGTTTTTTTTAAAAAACAGAAATACATTTTGTCTTATTTTTAATTTGATAGATAAAAGCCCACAAATATTCAATATATGAAAAGAAAACACAAAAGAGTGGATTGTACATGACGGTATGAATCTCTGTTAGCTACCTTCATCTCACGTTTTTCTTAATTCTATAATACAATCATTACCTTAACTTCAATGCCTACTTATCTGTGTTTCTCTCTAAATTTCCTTCTGTTCCAATTTGTGGACTTTTTAAATGATTCATTGATGGTCTTACCCTTTTTTTACATCACTGATATTGCCCCATCTTCTCAAGCCTTACTCCCAAACAAAACAAAGCATAAAACACTACCTTGTAACAATAAACAGAGTTAAGTAAAACAGACTCATAATCCACAATGTCCCAAAACTATGTGTTTCATTCTTCATGTCTAGTGCAGAATCTTGAGCCCAGCTCTCCCAGATGAAAAGTCCTCTCAGACAACGTTTATCTCCTCCCACTGGGCATCCTCACGATGGGATCTTTGTTTACCACCCTCTTCTCCTAACTTCCCATCAAACCTAATGATTTTTTCCTGAGGTGCCAACATGTGAAGTGATCTGGATGTAGCAAATAGAGGACTCCCAGCGTCAACCTTTAGATAATGACCCTCCAACCCATTTAGAACCTTTTCTCTGTTGTTTTAGTAAGCTCAATACATGCATTATATCATTAAAAAATTATACAAGATCTTAGCCCCCAGGTAAGAACCACAATCTGTTCATTAGAATAGTCCTTGACATGTTTAAATTCTAGTTCATTCAAGTTAGTGACTGGTGTGCCCTCTTTTGTATCCTCTAAATGCAAATTAAAGATCTACATGACAACCTATATAGATCTTTTCTTTATGTAGAGAAAGTCAACTTTAGAGTAAGTATTATGGGAAATAGCAAACCAAAAGTTTTAAATAAATAACTTGGGATTTAAATTACTTCTTTCAATAGAAAGTAGAAGAAAAAGAGAAAGTAAAATGTTTCCACTTAACTTCAATCTTTAAAGGTATAATCTACCACAATCGCAATCCAAAAGTTTTGTTGAATATATGGGAGATTCGTCTGGTGTCCAGCTTGTCATATTTAGTCACCAATTCTAGAACAAACAAGATTTTCCCAATATCCTCAGGGATCCAATCACTCCACCAAGGCCTCTGGTCCCTTCTGCCTTAGCTCACCTCTTATTCCTGTCTATTTTCTCTCTAGTCTCTTGCAAACCAATTAAAACTCCTGGGTCAGAAGGACAATTCCCTTCAGTTTAGACAGTAGTATCTCTTGCTGAACTGAGATAAATATAAAAGTCTCAGGAATTTTAGTGAAGGTTTAAACTAGTCCCTCTGACCATGGGGGAATTTGACTGACTTGTTGTTTTTGAGTGATTTAGTAGTATTAGACTTTTAGTGCCCTCATTTGGGGTTTTCTTGGCAAAGATACTGGAATAGTTTACCATTTTCTTCTCTGGCTCATTTTACAGATGAAGAAACTGAGGGAAATATGGTTAAGTGACTCGCTCAAGGTCATACAATTGGTAAGTGTCTGAGGCCAGATTTGAATACTACAGGCCTGGCACTTTATCCATTAAATCAGTTTAACATATCTGGCATTAAATCAGTTTAACATGTCTGAAAATCTTCATTACAACAAGAATCGTATTCATTAACTTAGAATTTGAAGTCTCTATTTCCCTCCCTTTTGTTGAAATTGTGAACAAACTTTGCTGACAGTCATATGACTTAGAGATCACACCTATCAATTCCTTCAGAATCCCTGAAGGTTGTTTATCTAGACCAGCTGACTTAAAGTCATCCAGAGCAGTAGAATTCTCTCCTTTTGAATTGCCATTGGTCTCACCTGTCTCTTTGTTTACTATCTCTCATTAACCTCACTTGCTCTCTCTTCATTAACCATTTGGCTATCAGTTTCCTTTTAAGCATGACTTTGTCCTTATTTTTAAGCTAAGCCTCCTTAGAAGAGAAAATTGAAGCAAAGTGCAAGATAGATGTACCTTTTCTCCATGGTTCGTTATTAGGAGCTGAGCAATCATGAAGAGTAATCATTTGCATGCCTTCTTTGAGTTTCCTCTTTACCCCAGTGGTGCTTTATTTTTTCCCCTTTAACATTTCTCATCAACCTCAGCCCATTCTGAGGATTTGTGGTCCTGAAAGAATTCTTACAGTGCTATAGGATGCCTTTGTGTCCAGCCTCCTTATCTACCCTTGCTTCCTTCTTCTCTAAATGTCAAAATCTGTTGGTTGCTGAATTTCCTATACTTCCACATTAGGCTCTGTAAACCATGACTCTTTTTAGATTTTTTTCCTTTATGTCTTCAGAATGTGATTCTTGACAACTTCTCATCTTACCTGGCCTGACTTCCTCTAAGGAATTTGAAGACATAAGAGAAATAGAAAGATAGGGAAAGAGGAGGCAGGGGCAGGGGGTGGGGAATAATTGAGCAGATATCTGGATAATTGAAATCTGCCATTGTGACCTTGTGTCAGTTTTGTGATTTGTACTCTGTCCTTATCAGAGTAAATCTACACTGTTCATTTCTGGGAACATCATCAGAACAGCACATGAAAACCCAAGAATTTCCAAAGCAGGGTGACTAGAATGTGTCCCAAGAGTCAGCTTGAAGAACTGAAAGTAGATAACCCAGAAAAGGAAACAACTTGAATGTGCATCTTAGTGTGGGGGAGGAAATGGGGCAGCCAAGACGGATGTCTTTAAAGCACTTTCATTTGGAAGGAGGATTAACCACATTTTCCTTGGTGGCAGAAGCAGTATCAGTGCGAAAAAGTCACAAAGGAAAACATTTAGAAGTGATATCAGGAAAGCATGTACCCCTTCTATGCTTTGGTTTGGCGTGTTTGTAACCACTCTTTCTCACAAATACGAATGATTTAAAATAAATATGACAAGTACTTAAAACAACAGAGAGTCAATCTTAATATCCTTTCCTATGAGGTTGATACTTAAAATATAATAGCATGAAATATTTTGTTGACTTGTTAAATGTATGTCCCTTCCAATTCTATCTTATCCTGTCTCCACAACTCCCCAGTCTGGACCTCCTGGCATGCCTTTCTTTGGCATGGACTTTCCTCATCTTTTCATCTGAAGCAGCCTCCCATTGGTGGTCATCCTCCTACCCACTGTTTTTGTTTTTTGTTTGTTTTTACTGGTCCACCAACACTCAAATCCAAGGGTTCCTGATCTCTGAAACTAACAAGTTTGATACTAAGGCAAGAAAACCCATCTGGAGATGGCCATTTATCCACATGTATTCAGAGACACAGACAACGATGTCCCTTAGGATATGAAAGTTGCTCCGGGGTTTACTCAGAAAGGCAACAAATCTTCTTAGTCATGTGCTCATTGTCCTAATTAATGCCAGTAAAGAGGGAAGAGAGATTTCCTCTCACCCACTGCCCCGAAGTGTTTGACAGCCTGACGTTGAGGCAAGGAGCTACACCTCTTTTTTCATTCTCACTGCCATCACCCTAGAACAGTCTGCATGAGGGTTCACTTGACCCAAAAGCTTGAGATCAAGGCTATCTGTCTTCTCTCTCACACCTTTCATGCCTCTGTCAGGATTATCTTATACCCAAATCCCACTGCTCAGAATCCTAAGAAAACAGTTTTCTGCTCCAGCTGAATACAGTTTCTACTCCTCTACCTGACATTTGGTGTCCTGGAGAGATGGGTATCACCCTATTCTCCAGTAAAATGGGATTATTTTCCTAGCATGCCTTTTTCCACTTGACTTTATTTCTTTGTTATAAATTATGAAAATCTAGCAAAATGAAAGATGCTCTAACAAAGGATTTCCAGCTTCTAACAAACGGAAGAAGGAAGGAATAATTTAAGGGCCTTCCAATATCCCACGTGTCATCTTTCCATCTAGGTGATTGCTTGCTGTGCCATGAAATCAGTCAGACCTTTTTCATTCAATATTTTGGTACTTCCTCCTTATGTTTATCTTTATGTTTATTATTAAAAGGCAAGGTAGGACATGGCTTAGCCTATTTTGAGTTATATTTAACTCATTTTAACATGGTTGCCATAGAGTGTGTGTTTGTGTGTATGTATGTGTGTGTGTGTAAAATATCTTCTTTAATGAAAGAATATTTTCTGGAACTTCTACAGAAGTGCCTTGGGCTACTTGAAGGCAAACCTTTCCCAACTTACTGTTTTGATTACTCAGAGCAGGCACACATGACTGGCTTCTTTCTTTTCACTCCAAATCATGATCCACTCAGCAAATCATTACCTCTCTGTTGGCCTGCTGGAGAGGGGGGTAGGAGGATCAGATGGAAAGAGGGAAAGGGGCAAGAGAGGATAATGACAGGTTGGATGATATGTAATATTTTCTGTCTCTGAATAGTGAAAACCCTGGCCCAGACCCTCCTCCCCTGCCCCAAGCTCAAGTTAGATTCTTGGTGTGTGGGTTCAATTCTGTGAAGGCTGGCATGCCAGGGCTGGCTTAGGGAGGGTGAGGCTGTGTCTGGGGAATCTTGTGGTTCTTTCTCATTGTTATTAGTGAGAAACCATGCATATTTGAAAAGGAAGCTTTTAAAGAATCTGTTCCCCGGTGGAATTCAATGTGTAGTGCCTCACATAATTAAACATTATCCATTGACTTTCCTATTTGAGTGTGGTGAAATGGACAGAATTGATTTTTTTCCCATTCCATTCCTTTGGGGTATAATTGCATGATTATGACAGTGCAGGGCTGGGTAACACAGTTGAAGAAAAAAATGTTGCCTCAGCAGAGTCGGTGAAAAACATTGGAACAAATGTCTTCTGCAGCCCCTAGTTCTTGTTCTGATCGTGTTCCTTAGTCCTTACCTGAGAAGGGCAAATGCCCTTTGTGAGGCTGAAATGTTCCCTCTTCCATTTAGATATTTCATTTTGTCTCAGTGACATCTCATGCCTTCCACTTAACCATCTGTCATATGGTAGGCAAGAAAATGAACTCTACTTAAAGTGTGATGAATTGAGAGACCCTCTGGATCCAGGAGCCTGAGTCAAAATTCCAACTATGCAGTGGTTTAGAGCAGGAGGTGTTCAGCTTAAGAGTTGAGAAGGCCGGAGTTTCCATCTCAGCTCAAGGTCTTCCTAGCTCTGTGTCCCTGGAGAGGGCACTTAGCTGTCGGACTCTCAGTTTCCTTAAATATAAGTGGAGGCAGTTGATCCCATTGGTCCCCAAAGTCTCTTTCAGCCCTAAATCTGTGACCTGAACTTGTGTGATCTAGAGTAAGTCACCTCTCATTCTAAGCCTCAGTTTCAACATTTTTAAAGACAGAGACAGGGAACAGAGTTAGTTGAACAAAGTGATTTTTCTGTGCCTCCAGGGCTTGAACACAACTGAACAGGATAGTTCCTTTAAATACTTTAATTGCCTCCATGTGCAACACAAATTATTATTGTTATTTTTTTCTGCTGGGCCCTAAAAGGCAAAGCTAGGATCCAAAGGGAGCTGCTGAGAGGAGCAGATTTCATCTTGCTGTCAAGACAAATGTCCTCTTCAGTAGAACAATCCCAAGGAAGAGTAGGCTGCCTCAAGACTTGAAGAGGCCATCTCCAGGCAAGGACCCGGGGGTCACCTAGATGAGACTAAAGAAAGTCTGTGTAGGTTGTATAGGCTAAGGATGTTTGGGGGGCATAGGCTGTACTACAAGGTTACTGAGGTTCCTTCCAATTCTGAGAATATGAGATGATTCCTCTGAACTCCCAGGTGACTGACGGCTAGCATGATGCCTTTTAGATAGCAATGATTTTGTTTTCCTTAGTAGATTGCAAACTCCTTAAGAATAGAGTTGTGCTTTGCATATCTGTGGTATCCCCTCTGGTATCTTATTTGGTTCTGTATCTAGAGTAGTTGAGAAATAAATGGGCTTTGATTTTCTTTAATTTTAACTACCTACAGGGTTTTAAGTTCTCTGTGTTAATACACAGTTATTATTACTTTTGTTATATTAATGTATTTAGCCATAGATCTAAGATATATATATATATATATATATATATATATATATATATATATATGTATATCTCTATACAATTTAACTGATTTCATTTGATTTCTAAAAATGCTGTGATGTTGCAATGAATATGTGGTCTTACTGTTACGACTACTCCCACCAATGGTGTAGGTTGCAGCTTAACCATACCTTGTCATCCTTTGTTCCTGAAAAGTCCTTTACTGGTCATCACATTTTGAGGACTTCCTTGAGATTTCGTTTTGTTTTGTGATTGCAGTATGTGGCTAGCCCATAGGGTGTCCAAAGATTGTCCCACACCATTGCTATTGGATCAGCCCCCTTCTTTATACTATCATATATTGTTTGATGTATTTTTTGTCATTTCTCTCAATTTCTCACTACCAATATATTGCATCCTACTCACATTTGCTGTGTAAGTTTTCACTGCCCCTTATACCACATGTATTTTATGGACAATGTCAGGATCATGGCACCATGGCATTTAGCACCACCAGAAGACTGTATTTGGGCTTTCAGAACCTAGGATCCTTTCAAGATCTCACCTTTTGAAACTTAGGAATCTTTAAAGAGAAGACTGCAGATTCTGAAAGGAGTCCAAAATGTCCATAACCATGTATTCATAATTGTGCTGCTTGATTGTTTTGAGTGTGAGACCATAGGAAAGGGGTTTTGTGGGGTAAATTGCCAAAGGAGTTAAAATAATATTTGATGAAAAAGAAAGAAGCAGTCCGACCTTCAAGGAACAGGTATAATGCACACCAGCCTTTTCTCTCAAAGTTCCTTCTAAATGTTCACAACTTCACTATGACTATGAAGTCCCTAGGAATCTATGCCTGGTCATGCTGGAAAGTCTGTCTTCCCAAAATGTCAGTTAGCAATCAAGGTATGTCTGAGCAAATGCCGCATTCTACCTGGATGCCGGGCAGCTGTTGGTATGGAGGACCTGTTTGTCTCTTGGTGATCTCTCTGGAGCTTGGTCATGCCAGGGAAAGGTCCATCCTTGAAGCATTGCTTGAAGGAGATCTCCATTTACAGTCTTCTTTCCCTAGAAAGATGATGCCCAAGCAGTGTAAGACTTCAAAATACATCCTGGCTGGGGGAAGCTGCAGAGAGACAGGCAGAAATCATTCTTGTCCTCAAGGAGCTTATAATCTAATGTGGGAAAAAACATAGAAAAGAAAGGAAGAATAAAAGATGAGATGAGGTTCCAATTACAGTGCAAGATGGATAATTGTAAAGGAATATAGACTGGTGAGAAATTAAGCATTCAATTAGCTAGAATGAAGGACATCTATGGTGTGACAAACCAGTGCAGAGAATATTCGAGGAAACTCAAGGAGGAAGCATCTTGGGAGAATGGATAGACCTCACCTTTGACCTTAGCTTAGGTTTCCTCTTTCTGATCCCCCGAACCCCACTAACCAATTCCTTTGGCCAAAGGAGGACGTTGCAAGCTTGAATGTGAGGATGGAGGGGGCAGTGCTTCCCATTATCCTATTAGTGGCTTTGAGGCATCTCTGGATTATCTA
The DNA here is from genome assembly GCA_023548195.1 of Bettongia penicillata ogilbyi. Lineage (NCBI taxonomy): Eukaryota > Metazoa > Chordata > Mammalia > Diprotodontia > Potoroidae > Bettongia > Bettongia penicillata. The sequence continues at coordinate 1,381,470 of JAJHZJ010000584.1, forward strand.
CTAGCAGTATTTGTATTAGGAATCAAAGACAGATTATAAACAGATTAGCAGCAAAGAAACTGAGCAAAGCATGAGAAGGATTTTTCTGGTACTCCAAGATTATGAAAAGAAAACTTCCAAGTACAAGGAATTTACCCCTTTGCCACATTCACCCCCTAGGCTGGAGCCTCCTCTCACTTGGACTCCATGTCACTTTTGGTAGAATGTGTCACAGTTCTTTGGGAAAGTTTTATACTAACTCCTTTTTGCTAGCTATTATTTTTATCAACTTGAATATGCTGTAGAAGCCTTGCTGTGATATGAGTCCAATCAGCCTGAAAGGAATCCTTCAAGTCTGCCCATTGAGGGGATACAGTTGACCTGATGGTCCAGTGAAGGGATCATATCTTTTAATTCTTTTGAATCAACAGCATTTTATTTTTCAGCTTGCAGTAGAAAACTTAATAAGTACACTTCTTTGCTTGAATTAACAAGAGATAACTTTAACACCCCCACACTATATTTAGGATCAGAAAACCTGCAGTTATTGAGTGTTAGCTCTGATACTTAAGAGGATACCATATAGCTGCTTGGCAATTGCCCTGTGACCTATGAAGGAGGCACTGGCACTTTATAATGTAAACATGGCCAGGACACAGGCCTTTGAGAGCTTGTGATGGTGTGTGTTGTAGATATTGAATGGATGGAGACACAGAGTAGAAGTCAAATGAGAGAATAAGAGGCAGAGAGAGTGATTGGCTAGTGATGCCCCATTTGTTCACTGAAGGAGGATTAGTTAGGAGGAACTCAGGTGTGTATGTAGCTCTGTGAGTGTGTGTGTGTGTGTGTGTGTGTGTGTGTGTGTGTGTGCAGGAGTTTTTCGGAACAGATTCTCAAACAATTTGAAGGAACAGATTCCCTGTTATTTGTGGGTGATTTGTCTAGGTGTGGAAACTTGAATGGATATATGAGGGCATGAAGAGGGTTAAGGGAGAATGGTCCTCACTGTGCCTTAGAATGGGTCCCTGTTCTGGAAAATCAGTCAGTTGGAATGAATACTAGGCCTTTCTGTCAATCCCCAAGCAGCACATTTGTGGAGTGGGCTATTGAGGACTAACCAAGCCTCTTGTGAGATATCTGAAGGATGACTTCTGATAGCCTTGGTTATGTGTAACTGGGAAAAGAAGACTACGAACTGAAAGGTACAAGAGATGGCACTGGGCACTTAGGGTGGTGAAAGGGACTATGGGCAACTTGTTTAAGGTTTCTGAGCTTCAGTATCCTCTGCTGTAAAACAAAGATGATTTTCATATGTATTTGTTCTATGGTCCTCACAACATTGGATGTGAGTGTGTTGAGTGGGAAAGGAGTCATGTTGGGGCTTTCAGGAAGCTGATTCTTTGCCTTCTACTTCTTTTTTTCTTTCAGCTACAAAATGTTGAGTTTAACCATGTTTGAAAAATTAAAATGATAGTAATAATAAAAACTTCATCAGTTTTATACTTCATGAATGCAGTTGCTCTATTAGGAACTTCTGAAACTGGGGTGTGTGCATGTGTGTGTGCATGTGTGTGTGCATGTGTGTGTGCATGTGTGAAAATGAGGGGGGGAAGGAGAGACAGACAGACAAAGAGACAAAGAAAGAGACAGAGACAGAACCAGAGAAAGACAGAGAGACAGAGACAAAGAGAGAGGAAGAGGGAAAAAGCGAGATAGAGAGAGGAGACTAAACATATGTGAAAGGTACAATAAGAGAGAGAGACAGAGACAGAAATACAGAGATAGGGGAGAGAGAGAGAGAGAGAGAGAGAGAGAGAGAGAGAGAGAGAGAGAGAGAGAGAGAGAGAGAGAGAGAGAGAGAGAGAGGAGAGAGAGAGAGAGAGAGAGAGAGAGAGAGAGAGAGGAGAGAGAGAGGAGAGAGAGGGAGAGAGAGAGAGAGAGAGAGAGAAGGTTTCTGTCTTTCTGTAGTAGTGTATGAGATCAGAAATGTTCTTGCAGTTCCTTCTATAATACCTTTTAAAGCCAAGTTGTTTCAAGCTGAAAAATGTAGGGGCTGTTGTTCAGAAACCCTCCTGGGTATAAAACAGGCATAATCTAAAACCCACCTGAGCAAGCAAACTCTGAGGTGACAAGCTAGCCCAATCCTGGAAAAAAAAAAAAAACCAAGCAGGATCTCCAGGGAGATAATTTTTCTCCTCCTTTTCTCCTCTGGTAGATGGCTCCTGCATGAGTTGATAATTAAAATGCTAGCCAGCAGTGAGCTGAAAAGCCCTGCTGGATTATCAGGGAAAGGGAACTTTGAGGCATTGTCTGCCAGAGCGTCCTTGGGGGTGGGGTGGCCCAGTGCCAAGCCTCATGAGTGGGGTGGGGGAATGGAGGGAATGCAGCTGGCTTCCAGGACAACCCCGGACTCAGCCAGCCCCGAGAGTATTCTGAGGGTGGTGGTCCCCCTTCCCTTGGCCCTGGTTCAGAGAAATTCATGCCATGCCCTTCCCCTTCACCCCCTTAATGGTGGGCTTTTACAAGCAGGTTCCTAATTGTTACGTGTCATTCATCAGGAATTTAAAATCTGTAAGTCAGTGATTGGAAGCCAGATTGTAGGTAGAGATTCTGTACCACCCATGACTTCGCTATTGTCTCCCCTGTTCTAAATGAGATGATGACACTGTGCCAGGTTTCTTAGAACAGCTCCCAATGTAAACAGAGCAGGAGACTGGTCAGTATTTTCTAAGCCTCCTTTCCCCCTTGCCCCCTTTTCTACTCTGGAGAATGGGTGCTGGAGCCATGCCAGGGTGGGGTGTTATGGGCAGCATTCTTTCATACAACTGTTTCAATGAGCTCATCAGGATTTGGGGGCAGTGGTAATTAAGAGCTAGGTAACCTCTGGAGAGGTTTTGATAGAGTAAACAAAGAAAAGGCTAATTGGGAAGGGAGCAGAGGAAGGCTCGAGAGTGGGCATTTCTGTCAGCATCCATTTCATTTCTTAAACTGAAACTCTCTTTCTCCTCTTCAATTGGGAGCAGTCTTAAGGTACCCATCAGAACTCCCTGAACTTGGGGCTGATGTGGGCACAGTACAAATCTCAGAACATGCCCTGGCCCGTTGACTTTTTAGAGATTGTGTGAAGAGACACATGAGATCCCTATGAGAGAAGCTTATTTCCTGTGGGCAGGAATGTTTAGAGATGTGCTTAGGAGAATGGTTGGAGTGTTACCTGCCACTGAGTCCCAGAAGAATGGAGGAGTGACCTGTGTTTGTTTGGTTTCACACCTCTCTGTTTAAAACTCTATAATGACGAGGACCCTGGTGCAAAGGAAAAACTATTTAAAGAAAATATTACATTACTATTGTCGATAGGATTATTGTGATTATAGATATTTTTGGTCAGGAAGTGTGTGGGCTGATAGATGACACGGAGGGACATATGCATTTTTTCTGTTACTTGCCATCTTATATCTTTGTTGTTCCTGTTAATTTGTTGATATATTTTGTTTTGATTCAAATAGCATTTCCCAGCAAACATGAGTCAGAGGTTCCCACAGTGGGTGATACCATTCCCCGAGAAGCACTGCAATGATCCAAGGGGGCAGTCGTAGCTTCCAGTTCAATTGTTGGGGGGAGGCATTGATTAAAAATAAGGAGACTGTGAAAGCATGAGGAAAGAAGAGAAGAGAAGGAAATTTTGAAAAAAAAATGTTTCATCTGCTGTGTAACAGAGTTTAAATCATAGTGATTATATTAATTTCCAAATAAACACAAAAAAATGCAAGTTATAATTGGTCGGTGGTCAAGTCCACCAATAGGTCTTAACAAGTAAAAGTGTTAATAGTCGAGCTTGTAGGACATTGTCAGGAAGTCCAGCATGTGTTAGCAGGAATATTTGCAAGTGATAACTTGTGAACAATGTAACACTGTACAGTTCCATGATGCAATATTGTGTTCTCAAAATTTCAAAGCAGGAAAAAACCCATAAATTCACAATAAATTATTAAATTTAAGATGTGTCATATATGTGTATATATTATGTGTGTGTATGTATATGAAATGACACAAATTTTAAAAAAGTTAAAGGGTTAGAGAAAGTAAATTTCCAGAGGCATTCTGAGTAGTTTTTTTTTTTCTAAGGGGATAATAGGTGGAATCAATTTAGGAATGACCCACAGAATGGTCATCACTGAGTCTCCTCAGCCAGTAGTGCTTCATGTTATGGAGAAATGTTTTTGACTGTTTCAGTAGGGATGTTGAGATTTTGTTCCACCTAGTTCTTGTTGATTTAGACAAGTTTAAGCGACTCTGTCTCCATGAAAAACCACAACATAAAAGTGGACCTGTTACCTGGTGAAAAAGAGCAGATTGTGATATTGTACAATATCAAGTGCTTAGGAGAAAGTTCTCCAAAACTATGGATGGATCATGTAGTGAATTGATGGAAGGACACATGAGAGAGTAACATAGCTACTACGGATGAATTGCAATCTGTTTTTTTGGGAACACCTTCATAGATGAGATCAAAGATATCTCAGAATATTGGAATACATTAATATTCCCCTATAAATGGATCATTTTGTTGCCAGTGATCTCATTTGGACAAAGCCATGTTAGGGGTATCCCTGAGTCAAGTGGAAAGGAAAGGTCTTTGTATAACTCCAAATAGTTGTCAAGAAACAATAACTCAATTCCTAGCTCTGTGGTTCATGAATAGGTGCACCTACTTCAATCCAATATTTGTCCAGACACTGCAGATTGCTGGTCACATTTCTAAAGGCTACAAACTTAATTTTGTACTCAATCAACAGTTTCCTTCCTGGACTGTATTTATGAACTGGCAGGAGAATAAGTCCACTCTGCCTCCCACCTGGGCTCTGCTTCCTCCAGGTCCTGAAGACCAGCCTCTGTGATGGCAGCTGTCATTCTTGAGAAATTGGCAGAATCAGACAGGAAGAACTGATTCTTTCAGTTCAGATACCAAAAAGGAACCCATTGGGAATTCCCAAGAGAGTGACAGGGTTTACCTGCCCATTAACATCTGTTTAAGCATTTACTGAGTGGAAGACAGAGACAGACCAGGCAGACAGACCAGACAGAGACAGAGAGATAGAGATAGAGAGACACAGTGATAGAGAGACAGAGACAGAGGGAGGAACATTCTCTTGGGAGATTCCACTGAATACTGGGGGGCTCATCCCCCATTCCCTAAACCAATCTATACAGATCACTCCCTGATACCACCAATAGGGTTCAGTTTTCATAATAATGGAAAGAAGAATGAAAATTTCTATGTTCAAACTGTTCTTTAATATATGTCATGTTGGAACAAATTCATATTTCCAAAACATGGTTCAAAACAGAACTACCTGTATCTGATCTGGGATAATATTTAAAAGATGACTGACTGTAGGGTCAAGGATCCAGGGTCCCAAATCTTATTTTTGACCCTTACTCCCTATATGACCCTTCCTGGGCCTTGGTTTCTTCACCTGTCAGTCAATCGGCTAATAAGTAATAAGTAAGCACCTACTATTTGCTGAGCTTTGCCAGTGCACAGGAATTGCAAAAGCACGTCCCTGTCCTCCAGGAGGCCACAGACTGACAGGCAGACAATATGATCCCACTACGTACAAACAACATTCAGACAAGATAAACTGGAGAGAGTCCACAGAGAGGAGGCGTTAGGGGGCATCTGGACAAGTTTTCTGTAGAAGTTTTGTAATTGTTATCCAACTCTTCTTCAGTCATGTCTGACTCTCCACGACCACTTTGGGGTTTGCTTGACAGATACCAGAGTAGTTTGCCATTTCCCTCTCCAACTCTTTTTACAAGTGAGGAACTGAGGCAAACAGGGTTAAATGACTTGCCTAGGGTCATACAGCTAATAAGTGTTGATGCCAGATTTGAACTCAAGAGGATGAATCTGAGTGCTCAGTGCATTGTGGCACCACCTTGCTCCCCTTCTGTTGAAGGGAGGATTTTTGTAAAATGAAAGGTTGAACTAAATGTCCTCCAAGGTCCCTTTTTAACTGCAGATCTATGTCGTTCTGTTATTTCAGGACTAAGTATCTCCTGAAAGACAATAGAGTGGAATGGGAAGAGCTTTGGATTTGGAGCCCAAGATCCTGGGTTCAAATCCTGATTTTGCCACTTACTATGTTTGTGACCTTAGACAAATCACTTCACATGTCAATGCCTCAGATTCCTCAACTCAGAAATAAGGGGGAGAGGTAGACTGGATAACCGCTAGAGAAACAAAGGGAAAGGGGAAAAATGGAACAGTTAGTGGCTGCCCTCATGCAAATTATTTATTTGCCACTAAAGGAACATTTATCACAAAACTTTGGCCTCCCAGGGACATGACACTTTCCAACACTCTGCAAAATTCAGGAGAAGATGGGTAAGAGAATTATTTTGCTTCACTGCTACAGTTTAGGTTTGGACAGGTGGGAGGAACAACATCTCTTAGAACATCATCTTTCTTCCTTCTCCTTGGAGATCTCAAGTATATCTAGTCTTGGTTCTTTCATGCCTAGAGCAAAAATAATAATAACAACACTCAAAGCAGAGGCTGCACAATCGCTGAATATCTCAAGTGATTCACTTTACTTGAAAGACTGGCCCTAAAATGCCTTTTCTGTGATTGCCTATTTCCTTGGTGGGTTTGCTAGTCTATTCTACAGGAGGTGGCATGTCAATGACCAACCTGTACTCAGGGAAAGGACACTGGCCCCCTGAGGGAAGAGGATCAGCCCATTCCGTGTCAGGATGCTTCTCTGAAGACTGTTTGTATAACTTCACAATGCCCATGGCATAGCGAATAAACCTTCATGAAAGACCACCTTCATTGTGCGATGCATTGAGGCAGATTAGCAGAAAAGTCTCTACATTCATGGAGTTTATAGACTAGTAGATGAAAGACAAAGGGGGGCTTGGATTAGCTAGGACACCAGTCTTCCCATTACTCCATTTTAAGAATGGTTAGCTGAGACCTTTCATTTCAGTCCATATCAGTCCTAGAGGTGACCAATGTCATCTTTTTATCTTAAATGCAAAGATCAACCACGTAGATGTAGACTAAAAGAGAAGGAACAATTGTAATCATTGACCAGTCTCAACCTTTTTTATTTTGTGTTTGAGAAAACAGAGGTCCCTCCATGTTAACTGAATTTCTACAGTCTGACAGAAAGTATGAGGCTAAGACAAAATGTTGACCCATGTTCTATAATTATAAAGTGCTCTTTATTCTTCCACACTGCCTTCCTTGACCTCATGGAGCTTATATTCTAGTAGACAGGAATGCCAACAAAGGGGATTTGGAATAGCAAAGACATCAATGAAACAAACTTCACTGCAGGATTCCTGGTTGCCTATTCCCACACCTGGACAGTCACTGTATTTTCTGAATGTAAAGGCCAACCATCCAAATCATATATCTACAAACTCAGAGATGAAAGTGAGCATCAGTGTCATCTATTCCAACTATCTCATTTTACAGTTGAGGGAATTTAGTCCTAGAGACCTGAAGAGAGACATAGTTTCTGAATGTAAAAGTTATCTCTATAGATCATTGATTCAGAGTTGGAAGGTCATGAATTCCAACGTCTTCATTTCATACATGGAGAGATGGAAACTGAGAAGTGAAAGAATTTGCCCAAGCTCACACAGGTACTTGGTGGAAAAGCTGGTATTTCAAATGCTACTGTCTGACTATGGATCCAGGACTCAGTTTATGGCATCCCATGGTCTAAGTAGTCAGACCAATGAAGTCAAATTTCTCACCTCCCTGAGTGTCTAAAGAGGCAGTATGCAGAAAGGGGTTTGTCTGGAGCACATAAAGAGGTATGAGAAAGAAAATGAACCTTCATCTCCAGAATCCTGCACACACATGGCAGAAGGGTAGGTTCTCAGTGGGGAATAAAGGCACAGGGAAAGGGGACATAAAGGTGGAGAAGTGTACTGCACAACATTGAAGTCAGTGGACTGTGGAGGCTTCAGCACAGATGAATTCTTGTGCCATAGGTAACTCACATGCACACAGCACTAAACAGATTTATTTCCATGACAAGCTGTTTCTAGCTCAATGAACCCTGGGAATATAAATATCTGGTAGGTGAAATATGACTACAAGAGCCCTAATGAAAGTGCTTTTCATTGTTAAAATGGAATTGCCTCAAACCTAATAAATTCTTCTTTGAGAACCAGCATGTCAGAGAGGGTAAAGAGCTTGCTTCAAATTCAGAAAGGTCTGGGTTCAAGTTCCACCACTGACATGCACTGACTGACTGACCATGGAACCCTGGGCAAGCCTCCTTACTTTGGGACCACAGGCAACTCTCAAAGTGTGTAAGGTGCAAGGGAGATGTTTCTCTGCCTCAGTGGATAGATTTTCTACCCAGGAGATTCTCTGTATCAGTGAAATCGTAGATCTAGTCAGAGGAAGTAGTAAAAAATAAAACAAAATCTTTCCGATTCGCTCAGTCAGTATAGCAACCAGGTCATAAGAGAATCAGGTGGATTTTTCTTGTTTAGGGGCATTAATTCTGCCAGCTGACGAATTGTTGTGTTTGTAGTCAAATGTTTGTGCCCTGATGCATTTCTAGAGGTTGACAAGTCCTGTTGATTTGGTCTCCACATTGTTATGAACATCTATCCCCCGTCTCTGACCCTGATCCTAATTCAGACCTTTATTTCCTCTATGATTCCACTCTAAGCTCCTTACTCTGCCCCCCTCACTCCTAAATACAGCTCTGATACCATCGCCAAAATAATTGGCAGGCACAAATCTAAACATGTCACCTCCTCAAGTAACTCTAGTCATTGATTCTCTTTGCAAATAAGGTGAAATATAAAAACTACAGGCTGGCATTTAAGGCCCTTTTGAGTCTGACTAGCCCATCTTCCCAGAATTATCATACATTATTTCCTTTTTCAACATCTACATTTCAGCTGAACTCATCTACTTGCTGCTCCCCAAAAGATCATTGTATCTCTAGCCTCTGTTTGCCTTGTACTATCAGAGGTGGCATCCCTGTGATCTTGAGACCACATGTGACTTTGAGGCCACAGCTTCCCCACCCCAAGTCTATTTTCCATGCCTGAATGTATTGCTTCCTCACTTGTTTCTTAGGGCACTCCACTTTCTTTTAAAGTATAAGTCACAAATTTCCTGAGGCTTTTTGTAAATGAAGGGAATGGCCCACTCCATATTGAAACCTATGATCCATTCCCTAAATCTACATTCCACCTCTTTCCTGATCTCTCTGACTGCCCGGTTTTCTCCTTCTTACAACTATCATCTTTAAACTAGATCTTTAAATCCTTACACGTTATTTTCTTTGGAAAGTTGGTCTAAAGGACCTTTTTGGGGGTTTGTTATTTGTTGTCATGCACAAAGGGAAAGTTCAGTGAATGCTTGTTAGATTGGATCCCACTGACTTTCCAAGAAGTTACCTACTGGAAGACTTAGAATCAAGAGAATTGGACTCAAATCAAGACTCAACCACTATGTGATCATGAGCAAGTGACCCATCCTCTTTGAGACTGTACATTAGGTATAAGATATCTCCTTCTTCACCATGCTGAGAGCCATAGGGAATAGAGCTGGGATTTCACTGGTGTAGACTAGAGAGAAATCCCCATTGAGGAAGGTCCTCCCAATGCAGTTGGCACTTCCTGTTCAACTTCAAGTCTTAGAGGTGGCTGGAGCACCAAGAGGTGAAGCAACCTGTCCAGGTTTCTGCTGCATGCGGGGAGGCAACAGTTGAACCTCCGCCTTCCTCCCTGATTTTCGTCACTTCACGTGGTGACTCCATGCATTTTCACGGACTGCCACCTATGCTTGTAATGCTCTTCCTTTTCACCATCTGGCTTGCTTCACCTCTCACCTAAAATCTCACCTTTCCCCAATACCCTTAATGCTAGTGCCTTCCATTTAGAGTTTTCTCTGATTCATTGGTGTGTGTATGTGTATGTACATATATACACGTATATGTGGACATGTGTATCTTTATATATACGCGCATATACATGCATGCTTATATGTGTGCGTGTGTATTTTCGTAACTAGGTTTTATGTTGTCTCCCCATTAGACTGTGTACTTCCTGAAAGCAAGAATGCTCTATTTGTTGTTGCTTCTTTGTCTTTCCAGTGCTTAGCATAATGCTTGGAACATAGAAAGCCCTCACTAAATGCTTGTTGGCTTGACTTCCAGGACTTGGAGGGTTGTTCTATAACCTTGGTTTTTCAGTTGTGTCCAACTCTTCATGAACCCCTGAACCAACAGTCTGTGATGTTTTCTTGGCAAAGATACTGGAGTGGTTTGTCATTCCTTCTCCAGGTTTATGTAGGCAGGGGTTAACACTGCTGCCCAGGCTCACACACCTAGTAAGTGTCTGAGGTCAAATTTGAACTCTGGTCTTAATGACACCAGGTCCAGTGCTCTATCTACTTCACCACTTAGCTTCCCCTTTTTTAACCATTATCCTTTAAAACTATGACCCCCCCCCAAAAAAAAAAATCTGCCTCTCACCCAGTTGTAATATTAGGTAAGTACGTGACAGTGCTTCATTTTCATTAATGCCTAGCAGTCAGGAAGAGTTACCATATTCATTTAAGACATTTGGATTCTTAGGGGGCAGGGAAGGTGTCTTTTCTCTGATTTGTTCAACACTTGGGAAATGCTTGTGTGGATCCCTCTGGGCAGTGGCTCCAATTTTGACAACTTCATGCCATCACAACCTCTGTTTGCTTTTCTTCTCAATTTTCAGAAATCCTGCATATTTCATGGATTCTCTGCAATCCTATGAATAATCAATTCTCAGGTGGTTCTGGAAGCAGGTGATGAGGAGGCTGCAGGCAGCAGGCTGGGTTGGCCCTGGGCCAGTCATCTCTTCCTCTCACCATGGGATTGGGTCCCTTCTGTGGGGAGGTTTTGCTGTAGAGGTCCTTCAGGCGACTCCTTTAACATAACTTCAGTGACAGTCACAGGTTGCTCCACTTCAGTATAACGAGCAGCTCCTCTCCCCTGTCAAGGACAACAAGATCCAAGATACTTCAGAAAGTCCCAACTCTCATGGGACCCTTCAAATGAATTAGTTGAAGAGCTGCTATCTCGTAAAAGAGGACTTCAATCTATTCCTGCTGAACTCAGAGGGCACGAGAAAGGGATAGAAGTTATTGACGGTTTGCTTTTGATGAGATGCAAAGGATCATTCTTGAACGATCACTGGATCCACAAGGGAAGTGAAAAGTAATGAGTTCCTCATCGCTGAAAATATTAAAACAGACACTGTATGATTACATTTCATCAATCTTCTGGAGATGATTCTAGTTCAGACAGAGGTTGAGCATATTGAGCTCTGAGTTCCATTCCAACCCTGAGGCACCATGATTTTAACATCCTCTAAGAACTTTGTAAATACTTTAAATTACATTTCATATTTTTGTCAATGTGAATAAGCAAAGTCCCTTTAATCTTTGTAGGTAGTCTATCCATTCCCCTGTCAGCTTTCTTCATGAATTTCCTGTGAATCTTCTCCAAATTCTGGAATTGTGCTGTACTTTCTCCCTTGATTCCAGTGTGGAATAAATCAGAGTCTATTGAGTTTCAGGGCCATCCATGTCAATAAATGGTTAAGCTCACTGAGCCTAAGGCCCTGGAACCTTCTGGTTCTGAGCCAGGTGAGCAAAAAAGAGAGAAAGGCAGCACCTGCTGATGGGTTTGGAACAGCCGGGGGCCATGGATAGAATGTAAACACGTTCTGAAAACCTTATTGTTTGACTCTGTGCCAGCGTCTTTTGGGTTCTTGTCATGGAAAATATTTCATCTGAGGTCATATAGTCAGCAAAGTAGCATTTAATACCCTCCAAGGTGCCAATTCGGTGCCCCCTTTTGTGCTAATTAAATTAGCAAAGAGCTAACATTTCATGAATCCCCAAAAGCCTGTCTTTCAAGAACACAGATTGTAAAAGAAAGGAGAAAAAAATAGTATGATTTCTCTTTCTCTCTTCCTACCTTTGTCCCCCTTAGCTCCTCTCTCTCTCTCTCTCTCTCTCTCTCTCTCTCTCTCTCTCTCTCTCTCTCTCTCTCACACACACACACACACACACACACACACACACACACACACATACACACTGTTTGCTCATTCTAACTTATAAGAACACACCCAACATTTAGAGCCAAAGTTAATGTCTGTGCTTCCCCAAAATTGGGATCTGGTGCCTTAAGCTATGTTTTTAATTATTGTTAATATTTGAGATTTGAGAGGAGCAGAAAGGAGGTGTAGCTGACCGAGGTGATGAAGGCTGGTAGTCCTCTTCATGGAGGACTTTGAATCACCTTTTTGTTCCATTTACGTTGTTTGGGGAAAGAGAACCAGTGAAGGCTAGAATGGAAGTGGAATGGGTAGGCAGGAAGCTTGTTATGTCCTTCTGTAAGAAAAAGTAAGAGCCAGCATGTAATAGAGTGTCAATCATGTAGCAGACTGCTCCTTGGATGGATTTAGATTAATTCCTTAGAATTCTTGGGCATTAAATATGATGGAGACTTCCAGTTACACAAGGCTCAGAATCGGAAGGAATTTGCCAATTTTTAAACTGCTAGACATAAGAAATCAGACCAGAAAGAGTCCCCCTTAATTAATCACTCTCTCAATCAATCAATCCAGAAGGATTATTTCAATGGGCACTAGGAATCCTAATTCCTCTCATCTTTATGCTTAGGTCTTCTCTTTATCAACTGCTTCTGAATTCTCTTTAAGTTAGGAATTGTACTCATCTTTTTCTCGTGTTTCCAGTGTTTCTAGTGTATAATAAATTCTAGGGGTCAGTGAGATTCTGGACCACCTATATTAATTAGATGCTTAAGCTTACTGAGCCCTTGGCCATTTTGGCCACAAACCAAGTGTGCACAGGACAGAAAGAAGGCAGATTCTGGACCACCTATATTAATTAGATGCTTAAGCTTACTGAGCCCTTGGCCATTTTGGCCACAAACCAAGTGTGCACAGGACAGAAAGAAGGCATTGTCCTTGGCTCTGACAACACTTTATAAAAATCACTTTAGTACTTTATCTAAAGTTACACACTTAGCCAAGTGGGAATTTGAACTCAGAAAGAGTGTTTCCCCTGATAAAGCAATAGCTAACTGACCACCTATTGGAGATACACACACAAAACATTTCACAAACACATGCACACATGTGTGTACCCACATACACTTATATTTCACATATACACTCATATGTCTAAATGCCCTCTGATGTTCCTTCAAGCTCTCAAAAGTCTATCATTTTATAACCTGGATCCCAGGACTCTGGATCACACAATTTGAGAAAAGAAAGTGGGTTCCATGATCACCTCATCCATCTCACATCCCTTCTCCCAAAAGGATTCCTCATATAACATATACAACAAGTGGTTGCCTAGCCTTTTCCTATAGAATGAGTATCTGTCAAGTACATTTAAATTGAAGTGCAAGTTCACAGATCATGATCTATGGGTAAGGTGGGCTGCCAAGAACTAGGGTCAGGGAAAGAGAGAACCTCAGTATCAATGGGTACTTCCTTAGGTGTGTCTCCCCAGCTCTAGCCCATTCCAACTTTTGAGCCCCAACTGTAAAGCTTCCACAGCCTTATTCTTCCATATCCATTTCTTGATTTAGTGTGGTTTCCTGAATTTTCTTCCTCTAGAATGTTTCTGTTTTCCACACCAACATATTAGTTTTCCCCCAGATTCAAGCCTATTAGTCTGAACCTGACTTTGGTTGTGTTTTGTCAGTTTCCTCATCAGTGAAAAGGAGAGGTTTGTACTAGAGAATCTCCAATGTCCTTTATAGCAGTAGAACCAGGACTCTGGAAAGGGTCCTGGTTATTTCAGCATTATTGAAAATAGTCTACTGAACTCCACCTGGCCCAAATCTAAATCTTTGAGTAGATGTAGCCCCTCCCACAAAACCCTTACCCCATGGCCACTGGAACAAGTCTTGTCTCTTATACTTATTACAGACTACCAGCTCAACCTATTTCCAAGACCATCTTCATGGAAAATACTGGTGGACAGTAAGTGTAAGTGTTTGGTCATCAAGGAAATGATTTCCCAGCAGTGTCAATTATAACTGTTGAAGGATAGGACTCATTGAAAGCCCCAGATTTAGAACTCAAAGAAACTTTAGAAATTATTTATCTCAATCCTTTCATTTGATAGGTGAGAAAACTGAGACCCAGGGAGGTGGTGAATTGTCCAAAGTAAGATAATTAGAAGGCATCAGAAACAGTATTCAAAACTAGATCCAATGACCTGAAAATGACTCCTCTTCATATCATCCTACTATTACACTTTAAATCTCAAGCTCAAACTTTCACTTTTTTTCCAGTTAGAAAATAGAAAACACTGGTGGATTCTATTATTTAGGTAGAGAGTCTAAGAAGGTAGACTGACTGGTATCTCCCTGGTCATGTAGGTTTAAACTTCATTTGGGGGCAACCCATGGAGGGAGTAACAGGGAATATGCTGTTACTTCAGCCAGCTTGGCAAATTTTCATTCCCTTTGGATAGAAGCAAATTTGCACACAGCATATAAATTGACATATGAAGCAGTAAATAATTCCATTGTGCAAGATGTTTTAATGGACTTGAGCCAAAATGCTCCATTAACCACACATCCATAGAATATTCATTGAGTTTGCATTCTGTTGAAAGGAAGAAAGAAAGAAAGAAAGAAAGAGAGAGAGAAAGAAAGAAAGAAAGAAAGAAAGAAAGAAAGAAAGAAAGAAAGAAAGAAAGAAAGAAAGAAAGAAAGAAAGAAAGAAATGAAGAAAAACAGTATAATGAAGGAGGTTTAGAAATGTCTTCAACACCTGACGAGGTGGGAGGGAGGAAGAAGACTTTAGAGGTATGCAAAATTTTTTTTAGAACTTTTTTTCTTCTTTCTTTTTTTCTCCCAAAGGATTAAGTATAGAAATGATTGGGTTTCAGCTTTCAAAAATAGTTGTCAAAATCTGAGAACAGGGTGGGAATTTGTGCCAAATGCTCTCCTTCATTCTTCATTGTTCCAAGTAGCCAAATCATGTCTTGTACACACTGCAATGTGTACTCAGTGTGTGTATTACGTGTATGGATGTGTGAGTTTGTAGTGCATTCTACACACATGCAGAAATTGGCTTGAATTTTCAGAAACCAGAACAACCTCCCATCCCCAAACTGACAAACTCAGGAAATGACAGCTTTGGATTGGCATCACCATTAAGCTTGGGCTTTTCACTCCAGAAATCCCAGGATTTGGTTTCCAAGAGAAATGAGACATCCATGGTACTTGGTTGGGGTGTCTAAAGTTTCAGGCTTTTTGTTTTAGTCCCATTTGAGTGCAAAGCCCATGAGCTTGGATTAACCTTCAGGCATCGCTGCATCCAGATAGGGCTAAAACCGCAGAGCACAGTCTCTGAAGGATGCATGCCAAAAGTAAAACCCACGGACATTCTAGGCATGTTACTCAGTGTGCCCCTTTCCCCCAAGCCTGCCACCACTCCAGCTACTCGATTCTATCTAAGGAATCTCTGTGGCAAGGCTGAGCGCACCACGCCCAGTGCACCTGGGCCTTTGAGGTCTGTGCTGGAGGAAGACGGACTGTCCTGTGCTGTAAATGTAATAAGAACAATACTACTAATAACAAGTTGGTGGCAGAAGGGCAAAGTATAACATTGCTTTGCTACAGATGAATGCATTGACATTCCATCACCTACTTCTCTGCATTCATACAATCTGCCTTCCATGCCTGGACCATGCTCACTCCTTACATCCAGCTTTCAAAGCCTTTGTCTTCCTCCAGGGCTCAACTATCTCTTCTCCTTTGAAAAACTTTCCCAGATTTCCTGACTTCCCTAATTTTACTGTTCTCTCCCACCTGTCATTTTTCTTATCCTATATTCTACTCACTCAGTGTATCTACCCCACACCACTCCTTATTTCCCAGCAAAATGCAAGCTTTTTGCACAGAGGTGTTGTTTCATTGGTGGCTTGGTATCCTCAATGCCAAGTAAGCATGGTGCTTGTCATTCAGTAGACATTTAAGGTGTACTTGTTGAATTGAAAGGAATGGAATTTTACCATGCCGGATTGATTTAAAGGAAGAATTAGAGCAGTCTACCCAAACTGCTTTCCCGAAACAAGATGAATCAACAGTGATTCAGGAAGGTCACCAGTGCCAAAGTCATTGCCAAGCCCAATAATCTTCCTTCCATAAATCCCCATCCTACTATACCTCTCTGAAGGATATAGCTTTGACACCAAATCATCCCAACATGCGATTTTGTTCCTTCCTCAAGTATTTAGTGCTTCTCCAATACCCATTGACTAAATCTCTTCTGACTTCTTTCTTGATTCTTTTTCTCCTTTTACTTTCCACGTGGGGCTGGGAATTTTCCAAAGTGCAGGCATCATATCTGCATTCTGCAGTTCCTCTTCTACCCTTTCCTCCCTAAGATCTTATCTAGTGCTAGGATTTCAACACTCACCCAAAGCAGACACTTTCTAAATAAACATCTCTAGCTCTGCTTCCCTCCTAAACCTCAGTTTCCATTTTCCAAAAGGCAGTTGAATAACCTGAGAGCTTTGCCATCATCTGAAATTCAAAATCTGTACCAAACCAATGTCCTAGTGCCACACACATTGCTATCTTTCTTAGGGTCCCCATTTTGGGTAATGGCCACCTTTTTCTCCAGGACATTTGGATTCTAAAGTTTGGATTCCTTGATTCTTTCCTCTCTGTTTTCCACCTCATCCAATTAGTTATCACACCCTCTTATTCTTGTTCAATGTCTTTTATATGTAGATGAAATGGGATATCCACAACAGAGAAAGCTGATGTCCCTTAGAGATATCAATACGGATGACTTCTATGCATCAGGCACATATGTGAGCAGTGGGGCATGCCAAAAGTGAAAGACCAGGCCAACAGCATCCATCAAGAATAGAAATGGATTTTGAACTGTATCTGGGGCAGAGAAAAAGACAAAGTACTTTGCATATAACAGCTGCATCAAATCCAAGAATATCTTTCCTCTTAGAAAAATATGGAAAAAGGTGTTGGTCACGAATTCATCTTTTTAGTTGCTATCAGTATCCCACTGAAAGTGTCAGTGACTTACCTGGCATCACATAATCACAATGTTAAATCTAAGGCTTGATTCCAAGTCACCCTTCCTACCAGGCAGCTTTTGTCCACCATACTGAATCAAATAATTGTTAAATGTAATGGGATTGAAAGCCCCTTTCCTGGAACAGACATTAAATATCAACGTGGAACAAGTTCTAGGATTTATTCAGTCATAGATTCTGTCAATCATGGGATCATGGTGTCTTCCATGGACTCAGTAGCTCAGAGTTGAAAAGAACCCCTGAGCTCAATGTGAACTGCATTCCCCTTTCAACCATTGCTGAGAAGTATTTGGTCATTCAGTCTCAACTTGAATGGCTACATGAATCAATGCATGGGAATTTGAAGAACATTGATCCCTCATTTTACTAAATGAGGAAACTGAGGAAACTGATGACCAGAGATGTGATTTGCCCAAAATCATATGAGGAGTTATGCAACAAAGTCAAATTTGAAATCTGGGTCTTCTGTCTTCAAATAGATCTTATTCTAAAGAAAGACATTTCCTCACATTCTCTCTGAAACTACCCATTCATATTTAGACAGCTCCATTGTAATTGTTGGGAAAAAAGTCCTTACATTTGATCCAAATCTGTCTCTTTTTAACTTCTGACCATCCCACCAGTTCTATGCCCTGTGGTTAAATAGAATGCAGCCAGTCTCTCCTTCTTGGGACATCCCCAAATACTTGAAGGAGGCTAATTTGTCATTATGAAATCTTTTTGTCTCCAAGCTTAGCAATCCGTGATTTTTCATTTCTCTTCCAAGAGCCAGGCTTGTCTCAGATCATTATTTACAATGACTGGAGGATTGCAAAGGGAGAGGGAAGAGAGCTAGGTCCTTTTACCTGGCTCTACTTCTCCTGCTTCTCAGCCATCCTAATGTTTTGAGTGGATTTGAAGTATTTCTGAGCATTTGATCTAGGATGAGGGTTAGGTAGCTGTGTACTCAAGGTCACATGTGGCTCTCTAGGTCCTCGAGTGTGACTCTGATTAAATCCCAACTTCATAGAACAAATCCTTTGTTTCGGTAAGTTTGGATTCCTTCGAAGGGCCACACTTGAGGACCTAGAGAGCCACATGAGGTCTCAAGGACACAGGTTCTTCCCAACTTGTCTAGGACCACTTTTGGAGAACCATATTTTTCTACTCAGTGCCTAGGATAATGTCTTCTGGCTCTTGGACTTTGAATAGCATGACCTTAGCAAACATTTCTTAATTTGAATGAATTAAGTAAATAAATTTATTTCTGCATTGGGGACAATATACAGAGACTGACAGAAAATCATAAAGAAAGAAGACTCATGCAGTGGAAAAATCACCAGACTTGAAGTCAGCTCTGACCCATGATCTGTGTGAATCTGAGCCAGCAGTTAATTTCCCTGAGCATCGGTTGCCTCATTTGTAAAAGGGACATAGTACTTGGATGACCTATTTCACAAGGGTTGTCATGAAGGAATCACTTTGTAAATATTTATTGGAAAGAATTTCAAATGTCTCTGTCAGGCTTAGCTTTCCGTGACTCCATTTCTCCTTCACATGATATTACATGTGTGTATTACTCTTCCAAGCTCAGGGACTTTCCTTAAATTCACCTTCAGAATATGCCATTTCTGAGATTTTGAAGGTTGACTGCAACAATAGCTTGTTCTTGATGTCATTTGTCTTTTACCAAAAGTAGCTCGGGCCTGGAGGATTTTTTTGGTGTAAAGGGGCAGGGTTGGCAATGTCATGGATGGATTACTGGCCTAGAAATCAGGAATCTGAATTTGGATCCTGCTTTTGATGCTTCTGTGTAACCCTGGACAAGTAACTTAATCTTAGTCCAATTTTCTTATCTGTAAAATGGAACTGGTAATAGTATTTACCTCAAATGTAAAGACCAAATAAGACAATCTCTATAAAGTGACTTACAAACATTAAATTTTTGTATAAATATTAGTTTTCATAACTATTTGTATTTATAATTGAATCTCCCTAGTCAAGGGCACCTAAGTTATAGAAACCTCAATTTGAATTGTCTTCCTTTGATTGGATCCTTATAAATCTGATGCTGAACCATTCATTTTTAAGGAGACAAGGTGAAGGCATCCGCATCTCTTGGGGAAAGAGTGAGGAGCAGTCCCTGTTGTCCCGCTGGAACCCTTGGTCCACTGAAGTTCCTTATGCTACTTTTACAGAACACCCCATGAAGAAGAGCAGTGAAAAGTTCAATGAAATTTGTAAGGTAGGTATGACTCTGGATGGTTCTCCTGGGAAAGTGTGGCTCAAGAGTCTCAAGTGTCCAAAGATGTAGGTGCTACAAGCATTAAATAATGGAGTATACTCAGACTATTTAATTTTATTTTGGCTACCTTCAGTGTGCTACTTCAAGCCTGTTTGACCTTCAGGATACTCTTTCCTCTGTGTGGGTTTCAGTTTTCCCAACAGTAAAATGAGAGTTGAACTGGACCATTGATACATAACCTAGTATCTGTTTTTTTTTTAAATTATCAATATTTTCTGGTTCTTACATCAGCATACTCATCCAAACATGATTATTCCTTCCTTCCCCCACTCAGTCATCCTATTTGAATAAAATAGTTATTTTTTACAGAGGAAAAAAAAGGTCAGAACAACCAATCAGTACATTGAAAATATCCAAAACTTATCTGCGAAGTCTAACACCTGTAGACCTTTCACCCCCATGAAGGGGTAGTTTGGCAACATCTGAGCATCTCTTTTCATTTCAGTCCTGTTGGATCTCTACACTTTGGTTATATTTCCTTTTGATTTGTTGGTTTATGGCTTTCTTTTCATTTCCACAGTTTTAGTCATCGTGTATATAGTCTTCTTGGATCTATTGATTTTACTCTGCAACATTCAGTAGATCTTTCAAGACTTCTCTGCATCCATCACATGCCATTTATT
The DNA here is from genome assembly GCA_023548195.1 of Bettongia penicillata ogilbyi. NCBI lineage: Eukaryota > Metazoa > Chordata > Mammalia > Diprotodontia > Potoroidae > Bettongia > Bettongia penicillata. The sequence continues at coordinate 1,401,502 of JAJHZJ010000584.1, forward strand.
ACAGCACAGTAACATTCCATCAGATTCACATAGCATACTTGTTTTAGCCATTCTTCATACACTGGGCATCTACTTTGTTTAAAAATGTTAGCTATCATAAAAAGTGCTGTCATGAATCTTTTGGAGTATATGAGGACTTTTTTCCCCCCCTAATCAGTGATTTCCTTGGAGTATAAGCCTAGTAAAAGAATCACTTATTCAAAGGGAATGGATATTTTGGTCATTTTATTTGCATAATTCCAAATTATTTTCTTAAAATGGTTATACCATTTCACAGTTCCCCTAACAAAGTATTAAAGTGACTATCCTTCCACTCACTTATCCAAAACCAAACTTCCAGTAAATAGCAGGTCCAGGATCAGTATCCAAGTCTCTTTATTTAATAGCTCAGTATTCTTTCCTTTGGGCCATGAATCTTTCTTTATGGATGCTATAAATGATAAATGAGACCCTAAATATTTCTGAATCTTTTATTATTTTTAGCTCATTTTATGCATTTCTAGAGGCTTTTCAAGGTAGAGGGATGTGATGGATGAGTATGAGGTACATCTAAGCCCATCTGCCCTTTGGAGTCAAGAATAGCTAGGTTCATAAATCCCTGCCTCTGATACATACTACTTAAATACCCACTAATAATGTCCTTAGGCTCTCCAAGTCTCGAACAACTCTCCAAGCAAGACTCCGTTGGTGTTGATGATAATATGGGAGTGCTGATGATTCGCTTTGGGGGAAGCACTTTCTATTCTGCAGATTCCCCATCCTGATGTAATCCCACATCTGGAACAAATATAGCTCTTCCCTTCCATTTTTCCCATTTATTGTCATTGTAACCTTTTAAGGTACCTAGTGCATATGTCGCCACTTCCATTTTTCAGATGAGGGAGTAAAGTCAGCTTCTTATCCCAAAGCCACGGGTGTGTTCTTTCCACAATACCACACTAGCTCTTAATTTAAATTTGGATCCCAAATCATTTACTTGTCTTCCTACCATAGATATTCTTCTTTGGCCCATGTGCCTGCTGGTTCACCTTTCTGTATTTGAAAATCCCAGGAAGTAATCTCCTAGGGATTGAGAGCTTTTCAAGCCCAGACTGTGAAGGCCTGACTCATTGGAGATAGAAGTCCTGGTAATGTTTCCTATTGTGCAGTGTGCACGTGGCAACAGCCTGTGGCCAGAGGGTTGGAAGGACTCGCCCATGAAGGGAATTTGGTCCCTCAGGCATAAAACCTGTTCTTGTCACCCTGTGTCAACAGGAAGCAAGGGGTGGCTTTGCCAAGTGAAAGGAGAGATGATGAGTGGGAAGTTTTGTTGGCATTTGAAGTGAGCCCCTGTAAAGGGCCCAGCAACAATGGAGGTTATGGGCAGGAGTCTTAGAGAAACAAAAACGTCAAACCACCAGCAGTGTGCATGCAGCCGGAGATGTTAGAACTTGATCCTCTTTTGTTGAAAGAGGGGAATGAGGGGGGCAGATTTTTCAGAGAAATATGCTGCCGGTGGCATTCATGTCAGGTTAAATGACTTTACTGTCACCCAGCCTCAGCTCAGCTGCCAGAAATTCTCCAAACGAGAGCCTTTCTGTCCCCTTTTTGCACTTCACATATGCTATTTCTCTCCTCATTCCCATTAACTTCCTTCTTCATGGTTGGCAAAGAGAAATTGTTGAAAACTAAACACATTTGACCCCTGATGAAATGCCAAAGTATATGTAGGGAAAGTGTATCTACCTTCTTTTTTGACCCTTCTGTCAGAGTTGATAAATTTGAATAAATTTAATTTACTATTATAAATTATAAAATTTAATAAATTTTAATGAAACCCAAGACCAGAATTCTAGGGAAAGACAGAATCATAGATTGTTGTAGGTCTTCAATTCAATGAATTTGAAGTTGGATTTTGATCCTCAAAAATGGCAAGTATTTTATCTCTTTATGTCCATATGTTTATATTGGGCTTGGTACCAGGAAGATTCATCTTTCTAAGTTCAGATCTGGCTTGAGATATTTACTAGCAATGGGATGCTAGGCAAGTCTGCTAACCCTGTTTTGGTCTCTGCTTGCACATCTGTAAAATGAGGCAGAGAAGAAAATGGCAAACTGTTCCAGTACTTTTGCCAAGAAAACCCCATGTGTATGCTCACACATAATCACGTACACACATGTATATGTATATATATACATCTATGTATATGTATTTTATATCATATATAGATACAGGTCTATAGAGAGATGAAACACTATATATAAATATGCTTATATATTCAAATAGGAAAGAGAGAGAAAAAATAGAAACAGTTGACATTTTTGTTAGATAGCTGTTGTTGAGTCATTTCAGTGTTGTGTGACTTTTTGACCCATTTGGGCTTTTCTTAGCCAAGTTACTGGAGCAATTTGCTATTTTCTTCTCATTTTACAGAAGAGGACCTGAGGGAAGTAGGTTAAGAAACTTAGTGTCAGACAGTTATTAAGTGTCTGAAGATAGATTTGAACTCAGATCTAACTGACTCCAGGCTCAGCATTCCATCCACTGTGCCACCTAGTATGTGAATCCTGGATTTAGAACTGGAGGGGACTTCTGAGGTCATCCAGTCCAACCATTTCATTTTTCCTGTGGGGAAACTGAAAGCTAAAGTGATATGACCATGATTTGCCCCTAGTAAATGTCACAGGCAGTATTGGAACTTTTTGACTCTTGATCCATCAATTTATCCACTCTCACAGTACTTGGGCTAGGCCAGGTGAGGGTCTACTCTGTCTGAAACTTTGTGGAGATACTCTTCATAGGATACTGTAGGCAGCAGATATAACTGAGAGACAATGCACTGTAATGCAGAAATCATTGGCTTTGGAGTCAGAAGGAATGGCATTGAATAGTCCAACTATGACCCTAATTACCCATGTAAGCTTGGCCCAGGCACTTAGCATTCCTGGGCCTGAGTTTCCTCCTCTGTAAAATGAGAGTGAGATTAGATGGTTCCTAAGGTCCTTGATATAACTAGACCTATACTTCTAGGATGCTAAAACAAAAACACACATCATCTGGCATTCCAAATAGAGGGATTTCTTAGATTGGCAAGCTTGGTTGTGGCTGGAAGGCAAGAAGTCATTCTGTAGTATGTATACCACAAATATTTAGCTCAGAGGATTCCCCCAGCCCGCATGAGCATCACTAGTTTCATTGGCACTGGGACAGGGTAGCTTCCTGCCAACCCCTCACAGTGTAGGTCTGTCTTAAAATGGATCCAGAGAAGGGGCAGGGCTAGAGAGGTATCTTGACCTCTCTTCACTTGAAAGTTGCTCCTAATGGCAAGCAAATCTCACCACTATGGACACCATCCTATTCCCTGACCCTGCCCCATTTTCTGAAAGTAACAATATCCAAGCCTTGACATATAGCAACATTTCCAGCTCTTACTGTGTTCCATCCTCACCCACAACTGATTGAATCCCTTTCTTCCTTCAAGATCTACTAAGATATCAACTTGTACACAGAGCCTGTCATAACTTCCCCCTAAATCTCAGTGCCCTTCTTCTACAATTACTTTGTATTTATCTACTTTGTATTCATTTTATTATCTTTATTCTTTATGGACAAATGCATACTTGTCTTACTTTAGAAGGTAATCTTACTGAAGGTAAGACATTCCTCATTCCTATGTTATTATCACCAGGACCTCATAAAGTGCTTAGTACAAAGTAGGTGATTACTGAATTCTTGTTGAGTGACTGATTAAGAGTGCCTATCCTGCAGGATAAGGCTCATGGAAAGGAAAGAGAAGTGAGGCATAAACAGCTCAGGGATTTTTCAAACTCTGAACATTATGAAACATGGTAATACTCAGATAATATCATGGAATTGCAATAAACCAGTGGGGACAAAACACAAAGGCTGGAACTAAATCTAGATGAAAGTTCGGACTGGGGCAAGGGTCACGGGCTGATCCATCTGGAGCTCTCCGACTCATGAGATGTTCACACTTCTGGCTCAGTTCTAAAAGCCAAGACCAGCTTCTTTATGGGTGGTTGGACGGAACAATGGGCCTTTATAAAGAGTGCTTGTTAAGCTTGAATGAACTCAGAATGAACTGTAACCCACAATTTAATCCAGGTTAGGGAGACTGTTGCTGAGGAAACATACAGCGAGCTCATTATAAGAGATTTATTTCCAATAATCATCTAGTGTACTATCTCTTTTCTCTTCTCTTTTTTCCACTTTCTTTTCACTTATCATTCTTTTTAGCTTATTATTACAATACCATTACACCACTGCTCAATTCTTCTGTTCCTCACAGATTTTGGTGTGGATGGAACATACTGCTGAAATTCTATATATATCAGAAGGACTCATGTCATGGAATCATAGATGTGTAGTTGAAAGAGACACTAGAGGTCATCTCTTTCATCACTCATATTATTTAGAAAGAAACCGAGGCCCAGAGATAGGAATGCCCAAGTTCAAACAGGATTTGAATTCAGGATGGCTGGCTGCAAATCCAACCCTTTTCCTATTACTCCACCTAATCTTCCTTGAATATGAAGTGAATGGAATTTCAAAGTTTCCTGATCTAAGGTCTTGACCAGTGAGGGAAACATACTTAAATCCTGCCACAGGTGTGGCACAGAGGATAATTGCCCAGATATTAAAGTCAATCTGATTCTTATCTTCCTAATACTGTTGAGTTGAAAATTTGCCACTGGTGTCAAATAAAAAGAATATCTCTTGGGTAATGGAAAGGTTTGGCTAATGCACATGTACAAAGAATAATAACATTTGAAGAGTTTTGGGGAGAGAATCTGGAGGACCTAGGATTGCTTGAAGTATTTCTTGGAATCTTATCCCAATCAATCAGTCACTGGCAAGCCCTTAAAATATGCCTACTACTTTCCATTCATCATACCCATATGCTAAAAAAGATAATCTCTCACTTTGAGAATCAAATACAAAATCCTTTACTTGATATTCAAAGATTTTCATAACTTTGTATTTCCAACCTTTCTGGTCTTAATATACCTTACTTTTCTTCATGTACTTTTTGATCAAGTGACATTGACCTCCTCTTTTTTTTTCCTTCAGGAAGACCCTCCATTTCCCCACTCTAGTCATTTTCAAATTCCATATCTTGCTATGTTGGATTCACTCCCTCTCCATCTCCAAAACAAGTCTCTCAGACTTCCTCCAAATCCCAACTTCTAATAGATTTCCCCAATCTCCTCCCCCTATTGTTAGTACTTCCTCTTGTTAATTATCTCTAATTGATCCTATATAAATCATTGCCTTTTGTCTTCCACTTTATACTGTGAGCTCCATCAGACTAGCTACTGATTTTTGGTTTTCCTTTCTTTGGGTTTTGGATTTCTTTTGGTTTGGATTGCCAGGATTTAGCATAGTATCTTTCCCATATTTGGTGTTCTTTAAATTCTTTAATTAACATCTGATGCTAATTGATTTTAATTAATTAGGTTAGTAAAATAATAACTAAATGATGAGAGCCTTTTTGATTTACCTTTCAAATAGCATCAGCTTGACCAATTTTTAGGCATTCTGATAATGGGAAGCAAATAAATATATAAAACAAATGCATCCAGAAAGAGAGAATTAAGATATAATCCTAATCACATCATGTCTTTATAAACCCTTGGACATTGCTTTGGAAGCTTCACATTCTTTATCGTTTTTGATCTTACCAAGCATACTGCCTGGTCAAGTGAGCAGACCTCATCATTCTCATTTTACAGATGAGGAAATGGAGAGACAAAGAGGCTCATCAGTTTGCTCAAGATCTGGTGTCTAAGAAACACTAGTGTTAGAACCACAGCTCGCAGCTCTTTATTCAGATCAAAATCCACCTTCTACTTCACCATAGTGATTCTACTTGGAGTCATTTTTTTCTTGGTTACCTTGAGGCAAACGCGATGTGTTAGTTCCTAGAAGTAGCAAAGCACCACTTTCCTCTTGGAAATTTAAACGACTGGACAAATTGTAGTATATGATTGTGATGAAAACCTGCTGTGCTGTAGGAAATCGATAGACTCACTGGAAGAAATGAGCAGTAAAATGAGCAGCACCAAGAGAATGTTAGATACACTAACAAGAACAACTTTAAGCAACTAAGTCATTTTTAATGTTTATTTGTTTATTTTTAGTTTTCAACATTCATTTCCACAAAATTTTGAGTTCCAAATTTTCTCCCCATCTCTCCCCTCCCCCCAAAACACCTTGCATTCTGATTATCCCATCCCTCAATATGCCCTTACTTCTATTACACCCCTCCCTTCACTTATTCCCATCTTCTCTCTTTTCTTGTAGGGCAAGATGGATTTCTATACCCTATTACCTATATTTGTTATTTCCCAGTTATATGCAAAAACAAGTATCAACATTGGTTCCTAAAACTTTGGGTTTCAACTTCTCTCCATTCTTCTCTCCCCACACATCCTCACTGAGAAGGCAAGCAATTCAATATAGGCTACATATGTGTAGCTTTACTAAAGACTTCCATAACAGTAAAGTTGTAAAAGACTACTTATATTTCCCTCCATCCTATCCTGCCCTTCATTTATTCTATTCTCTCTTTAGACCTTTTCTCTCCCCAAGATTGTTTACTTCTAATTACTCCTTCCTCCCATTTGCCCTCCCTTCTATCATTTCCCCAATCCCACTTGTCCCCTTCTCCCCTGCTCTCCTACAGTGTAAGATAGATTGTCATTCCAACTTGAGTGAGTGTGTTATTCCCTCCTTAAGCCAAATGCGAAGAGAATAAGCTTCACTTTTTCCCTCTCACCTCCTCCCTTTTTTCCTCCACTGAAAAAGCTTTTTCTTGTCTCTTTTAGGAGAGATAATTTGCCCCATTTCATTTCTCCCTTTCCCCTCCCAATGTATTCTTCTCTCACCCATTAATTTTATGTTTTTAGATATGATCCCTTCTTATTCAACTCAACCTGTGCTCTCTCTCTCTCTCTCTCTCTCTCTCTCTCTCTCTCTCTCTCTATATATATATATATATATATATATATATATATATATATATATATATATATACACATACATATTAATATATATGTGTGTGTGTGTCTGTGTCTGTGTGTGTGTATAATCCCTCCAACTGTGCAAATACTGAGAATACTCTTGAGTTACAAATATTATCTTTCAATGCAGGAATGTAAACAGTTAAACTTTAGAAAGTCCCTTGTGATTTATCTTTCTTGTTTACCTTTTCATGCTTCTCTCGATTCTTCTGTTTGGTTGTCAAATATTCCATCCAGTTCTGCCTTTTCATCAAGAGTGCTTGAAATTCCTCTATTTCATTGAATGACAACTTTTTCCCCTGAAGTATAATACTCCTTTTTTCTGGTTAGGTGATTCTTGGATTTCATCCTAGTTCCTTTGACTTCTGGAATATCATATTCCAAGTCCTTTAAACCCTTATTGTAGAAGCAGCCACATCTTGTGTTATCCTGATTGTATTTCCACAATACTCAAATTTTCTCTTTCTAGCAGCTTCTAATATTTTCTCCTTGACCTGGGAAATCTGGAACTTGGCTATAATATTCCTAGAAGTTTCGCTTTTTGGATGTCTTTAAGGAGGCGATCAGTGGATTGTTTCAATATTTATTTTGCCCTCTGGTTCTAGAATATCAGGGCACTTTTCCTCGATAATTTCATGAAAGGTGATGTCTAGGATCTTTTTTTAATCATAACCTTCAGGTAGTCCCATAATTTTTAAATTGTCTCTCCTGGATCTATTTTTCAGGTCAGTTGTTTTTCCAATGAGATATTTCACATTTTTTTCTATTTTTTTCATTCTTTGGTTTTGTTTTGTAATTTTTTTTTTGTTTCTCATAAAGTTATTAGCTTCCATGTGCTCCATTCTAATTTTTAAAGAACCATTTTATTCAGTGAGATATTGAACCTCCTTTTCCATTTGACTAATTCTGCTTTTTAAAACCTTTTTGCCCTCATTGACTTTTTGGACCTCTTTTGCCAATTGAATTAGCCTATTTTTAAAGGTATCATTTTCTTCAGAATTTTTTGGGTCTCCTTTAACAAGCTGTTGATACGTTTTTCATGATTTTCTTGCATCACTCTCATTTCTCTTTCCAATTTTTCCTCCATCTCTTTTACCTGATTTTCAAAATCCCTTTTGAGCTCTCCCATGGCTTGAGACAGTTGCATAATTGTTTTGGAGGTTTTCAGCATGGAAGCCTTGACTTTCTCTGATGGTAGGCATTATTCTTCTTCACCCAAAAGGATGGAAGAACATACTTGTTCACCAAGAAAGTAGTCTTCTATATTCGTATTTTTTCCCTTTTTTTGTGCATTTTCCCCAGCCAGTTACTTGACTTTTGACTCTTTTGTCAAAAGGAGGGTATACTCTGGGAACCTGTAAGGTCTCAGTTCCTCCGAAGTGTCACAATCAAAAGAGAGGAGTTTATGCCTCTCCTGGACTGTGCACTGGTCTGGAGGAAACCAAAAAATTTTCTGCCCAGAATCTGGGAGTAGAATTCCCTCTCCCTGTTTGCCTCCAGCTCCTCCAACCCAGTGCTCCTCCTCACCCCAGGGCTGTGCTCAGGGCTGTGATTCAGATCAGCTGCTCAATTCCCCCAAGGGCTTTAGGCTCCAAAATTGGATGCTGCTGCTGCCATGGCTGCTGCCAGTGGTCCAGACCACGTTCCCTTCTCCTGGGTGAAGGTACTTTCTCATACACCTTTGAAGCTGTCTCTGATGTCTGTGAGTTGAGCAATCTGGGAACAGCTGTGGCCAGTGACTCCCTGAAGCCTGTTCTGGGTCCTATACTTGCTGTGCTATGCAGCCCATGCTGGGCTGTGCTCCACTCCAAGCCTGGTATGAGAGACCTTTCCTGTTGGCCTTTCATGCTGTGTTGGGCTGGAAATCTCTTTCACTGTCATTTTTTGGCTTCTTCTGCTCTAGAATTTGTTTAGTCATTTTTACAGGTATTTTTTGGGCTTCTTGGGGGATCTTCTACAGTTCTGTCTTTCTACTCCACCATCTTAGTTTTGTCTCCCATAACTAAGTAATTTTAACTGTTATAAATACCCAAATAAACTTCAAAGACATAGGAAGAGAGGTACTAGTTGCATCCAGAGAAAGAACTTCTAAACAGAAGCATGTATGGAAGGATTTTACACACATATATGTTTACGTCTAAACGTAGTCACTCCTAAGGTGGGGGAGGGGAGGGAGGGAAGAAAAAGGGGAAAATTTACAAGGTAATTTTATTATATATTTTAAAGGAATAACAAGTTAAACACAACAGATTTGGAGTTTCATGCAATCATCTTTTTTTTTTTTAAATTACTTTGCTATGAAAATGCTTTTCTTATTCCATCCATTAAAAAACACTGCTGAAATAGGCAGAGATGGGTTGGGTCAGATATATGGCAGAACCAGCAAATTTAACAAATGAGATGAACTTTGCAAGTGAACTTTGAAATAATAGGCACAGTAAATTGCCTTAAATCAACTTTTTACGATCAGTTGAATTGGATAGAATGAGGGTTCCCAGAGAACCTAAGACACTGATCTTGTGGCCAGGAGTCAGAGATCATGGGGCCCTACAGATGAACTTGAAGTCACAGCTGGAAAATCATCACAGGGAGGAGGGGGCAAAGGATGGGTTCACCTAGGCTTCAACAGCTGGGTATGCTATTGTGTGCTTCCTATTTTAATTAATTGTTCTTGCTATCCCAAATCTCAACTCAATAATTTCTATACTGCTAAAAGAGTCTAAATGTTCTAGTTGTTTTTCAGTCTAGTCCAGCTCTTCATGACCCATAAACTTGTCAATGGAATTTTCTTGGCAAAGTTGCTGGAATGGTTTACCATTTCCTTCTCCAGTGTGTCCCCATTTTACAGATGAGGAACTGAGGCAACTAGGAGTCAAGTGACTTCCCAAAGGTCACACAACTAGCAAGTTTATGAAGCCAGACTTGAACTCAGATCTTGACTCCAAGCCTGGTCCTCCATCCACTGAACAATTTAGCTACTAAAGATTATTCTTTGGCAGTTCAGATTGTCCAAAGGGGCACATTTTACTTCCTTAGTTGGATAATAAGCAGCCACTGTGCTGTCTGTCTTCATTCAAGTTCTAATTTCTGATGTCTTGGGAAAAGCCTTTTTTTGTTACGTTCTAAGAACATTTCTGCTTGGTTGTTTTCTAACTCCAGGCTCTTCCATTTTGTCTCCCCAGATGTCTTCGTTTATAGCTAAGCTTGTGCCTGCTGTTCAGAATGCCCACAAGACCTCCTTAGGAACTGGAAGAGGAAAAGGAGTGATGGTGTCAGCAGAACCAATTATTATTGAGACCTACACTGGGTTGATGTCATTCATTGGAAATCGCAACAAACTGGGCTACTCCCTGGCTCGTGGCAGCATAGGATTTTAAATTACATTCAGTGTATAGTTAAATCTGTTCTTTCGAAATATATGCTGTCATTTATGATTTCTAAGCTATTTCCTTTACAGTTCTGTAGGCCACCTTTCCTACAATTTCCCCTCTATATCCTGTCTTCCCTCACAAGCTTTATGTAGACATATTTTTTGGGCCACTTAATTTTTGCTGTATAAGTATGAAATTTGTGTAAGCTGATATAGTATTTTAGACCTTTACACAAAGACTGAGATGACATTTAATTAAAGCAGAAACATATTATCAAATTAGTGTTTGAATACAGCATGAGTTCTGTACATAAAAATATTCTTCTCCCATTCTTAAGTGTTTGTAGATGTATGTTTATTCTTGGGATGTCACTTATCCCTCAAGGCTTCAACTATGACCTCTATATAGTAGACTCCCAAATGGATGGCCTCCAATTCTAACTCCTCTCCTATTCCCCATATCCCATTGTCTACCAGATATCTCCACATGGATGTCCAGGTCACCTCAAAATCAACAAGGTCTACACAGAAAATATGATGTTATGATGTTTCCACAGCACTGTTGTTTAACAGCAAGGCCCTAGGGTTGGGATCAAGACATTTGGGTTGTATTACTTTGGGCAAGTTCCTTCTTATTTCTATTCCTCTGTGTCCTCATATATAAGTTAGCAGTTTGAGATTTAATAGATTCTAATCTATAATTCTATAATTATGATTCTTACATATATTTTCATAATTTCCTCCTAAACAGTTTTTGTGGCCATGTTACTAATTGCCCAGTCTATGTCAGCATCTCTTCCATCTAAGCCAATCATCATATGCTGGCTTCATTAATCTTGTTAAGACACTCTCTTTGCAAATCAATGATGATGGTGGTGGTGATGATGATGAGTCAGGAAGCAAATATTTGCCTTAAGATCAAGACGCTTTGCATATTGCATCTCATTTGTTCCTCATAATAGCCCTATGAGGGAGGTGCTGTTATTATTCCCATTTAACAAATGAAGAAACTGAGACAGAGAGAGGATAAGCAATTGGCCCAGAGTCACATAACGTGTAAGTGTCTCAGGTAGAATTAGAAGTTTCTTGATCAGAAAGTCTTTAGCATTTAAGACATAAGAGGATTCCTACTAATATCTCAGGTCTCACTCTCCACTCTTACTCCATTCATGAACACTCCCCTTCTGTGTGGCTGCTCTTGCTCATTGTGCTACAATCACAGACTTGAAGCACAGGCACATTCCTATGACTTTACCTGTTCTTGTCGTTCTTCTTCCTACGTGGAATGATTCCCCCTATCTTTTCCCACTCATCTGATCCCTGCCTTCCCTTCAAAGTTCAGCTCAGCAACAACGGTATCTCCTCCAGAACCATCCACCCAACAGTCTGGTGCTTGCTCAGAACAACTTCTTTCCAGCTGTTGGGGCATTACTTCCCTATGTAAGTCATTTCTTGCTTACCATAGCTATTTGTGTTGGCATTTTGTATTTTTTCTATGTCCTGTTTCTTTAAGCAGAATGTAAATTAGTACTTAACAGTAGGAGTCATCTCCTTTTGTAACTCCTTTTATCCCCAGCAGCTTAGTGTCTTGTTTGTGCCAGGTATGTCAAATACTATTGCATAGTTCAGAGCATTAAGAAATAAATAAGGAGACCCTGGGTTTTGTCTGCTTTTTAATAGTCATACAACTTGGAGCAAGTGTATCATACTTTCCATGCCTCAGTTTTCCCACTTGTAAAAAAGGAGGGAGGGGTCATACCTATTCTACCTATCTTTTCACATTTCTGTAAGGATCACATGAAACTCATAGATGATGTCCTTTGTAAAGTACTTTGTGATTATCAGATTCTGAAATATGGGAAATGCATGATAGCAATCATGATTGGTGGTGTTGGTGATGCAAATAATTGAGTACTGATGATGTGACTGATGTTGATAATGGTGGTGATGGTGACAATGGTAGTAGATGTAGCAATAACTTGAGCAGTGTTACAAAGCCAGAGTCACCAAGAATTTCTCTCCTAGGTCTTGGTTAGGTGGATAAAATGTCAGTGGGTCCTTCCTAAAGGCCAACATAGGCATTGCAAGTCTGCAACATACAAACAAAACACAATGCATTGGAGAATTTATACTGACATATGGGTTTTTGTTTATCCCTATTAATGTCTGCCCCTATGAGGCAGAAGTAGGTTATTTGATGCCAAGTTCCTAAAAGGTTGCTAACTATTTGACATTATCTACTGAAAGCTGCTATTCACATATACACCTCTTATTTCAGATAAGAAATAAGACATAAAAGCTGTGAGTCTCTAATCACATGGATTCATTCAATCAATCAGCATAGTGGAAAGGAGGTTCCTGAATAAATGAAACACAGGATATGTCCTTTGGATTAGGGAAGAAGAAAGAATAAAAAAGTGAAGTCCTAGAAGGTCAGGGCTTAGCGAAACACTCTAATAAAGGTCATGGACAGCCATGGGCAATAGGAAAACACTTTGTCTTTTGTGGAAGAAAAAAGAAGGTAGGTGGCAAATGAGGAAACTATCCAGATCTTGAACATCAATTGGGTAGTTTTGATAAAGGCTGTCCTGCCACTAAAATACCCATCATGTCCTCCTCTCCCCAAGTCTTTTTTCACATGAATGATTCCCTACTATATCCTATTTTTAGTGGTTAAATTGTTTTTTTATAAAGAATTAGAAAATAACCAGAGCATGTGTCTCTTGGCTACAGTATATATGACTTGGATGGAATTGATGACAGTATTCTTAAATATTGTCTTCAAGAAGGATTATTTTCTTTAAAATTGATAAAGCTGCTAACCTCTCTATCTTCTCAAAAGAGAGGGCAGAAGAAAAATAATGCTGAGAACAGTTTTGTTAGAGTGATTTTCAAGCTTCTTCTTTCTCAAAAGAATTTTTTTGTTTCAATTTTGGGGTGGAATGATATTTCCCACCTGGAGACCAATTAATGAGTATTGAAAATCAAGTGCTGCATGTATGTGTATCAGGTTTTTTTTCTATTGTACAATCATTAAAATTATTTATTCATAGGACCCGGTTGAGTGCTGAAATTCTTAGAAATTCAAAAGCAGCATTAAAAAATACTTCTTAGATGCACATGTTTACACTGCAGCAATATGTCATCATTAATTTTCCAACCATTTATGTCCCATTTCTTCTCTTATTTATCCCTATACTACATTTTTCCTTCATGGAATTCAAAATTTCCATCAAATAATTAAAAAAAAAACATGTATTATTCATTCATTAAGTCCCAGGTACTGTACTAGACACTGGGGTATAAAGAGAAAAAAAAAAGAGAGTCCCTGACTTCAAGGAGTTTACATTCTTTAAAGGAACACAATATGCACATATAGGGGTCCTTTCTAGCCCTAAAAGTATGGTGCTATGACTGTAGGGATGAGAGGTGGTTATGCTTATTCAGAGGACTACAAGAAGTTTGGGAGGTGAGTGTGAGCTCCTGTGGGGGTGGTGAGCTCCAGGTTAGGGCTATCCCTGCCTATGTCTCAGGTAGAGTGGAACTATAGAGATTGAGGAGCTGGGAGGTTGGAATATTTGAATAAATATGAGCATGAATGCTAAATCCCATGAAAAGGGGAAGGAACAATGAACCAGGGACTAAATTCCTTGAAAATGAAGAGAGATGGCTGAAAGGAAGGGAGGATTGTAGAGAACAGATTTCATTATCTGTATGGTGTGAAAGATTTCAGTTGAGTGGATTTCATAGGACAGGGTTGCTCTCTGAAAAAAAAAATTAAACTTATGAAATATACTATAGTTGCCTTCAAATATTAGAAGGTATGGCATGTTGGATAATAAAATTGTTATTTTATTTTAATCACAAAGGGCAATGGCTAGGATCTGAAAATAGACATCTGTCTCTTAGATTCAACAAAATCTTGCCATTTAAAAATGGATTAGTTTGCATCATCATGGCTAGTCTTCAAATACAGGGTGGATGATGACTGTAAGTTATATAGTAATGGGATTTTTGTTGAAGGGGAAGGATAGAATTAATTCGACTAGATAGATGCCACGATGATTTCCACATGTAAAACTCTTCACTTCTGTTGGGTCAGGCCTATAGGGCTCAAGGAGTAAATTCCTTAAGTTATTGCTAGAGACAATGTGTGGAAGATATTGAAAGCAGATGCTCTTAGAAAATCCTTCTGCCTAGTGACAGTCCTCTACTAGGGCAGCCATAACGACCCTTGTCCAATTTTTCCAGGTCATCTCAGTATACTGTCTAGTAGCTGAACAGTCAAATGAAACCGATAAGCGTGTCATAATATATCTCCAATATTTTCCATATGTAGGGCCTGGTTTGATAGTGTGCTTTTTAAGAAAGATCTATAGAATGGACTTCCTGTTTGGATGCTGACTACACACCAGAGCCTGGCACTCTGTGGCTCAGTACTCCTCCTCTGTGAATTCCTTCAAGAGATTGGTACACAGCAGGGCAAATTCTGGAAGACATAGTTGTGACCCCCAGCAGATTTCTGGTGCCTGCTAATCTCCAGGATTAATGCCGTCAGAGCTGGTTTCCAGTGAAATGGAAATATGTCCTTTGGAGACTCAGCCAATCTTTGAAGATCAAAATTGTTTTTTAGATTGGGTTTTGTTTGTTTTCGCAGAGGCCATAAATATGGGGTGCAGACCACAAATAGTACAGACCACAAAAAATTTTCTCGCCTGTCTCTCTACTTGAGGTTGGGAACACTAGGTTGATTTTCAGAAAGAAGAAAAATAATGACAGGCTTTGACTAACTTCCTTTTGGCTCCTCTAAGGGAATTTGAAAGTTAGTTCTGAAGAGATTTGTTAACTTATTTTGTTTTTCCTTCAGAATTATCTCTCAGCTGTCCCATATTAAAAAAAAAAAATATCCCATTTTGACAGTAACACAAATGCTCATTCTGGAACAAATCTACCCACCCTGTACTCCCTTTTTTGTTTACGTCTTTCCCCACCCCCAACCTTAACTCACTGTGTCAAATATTCTTAAAGTCCCCAAGGCAATGGACTTCTCTTGAGATGGCAAAAGGAAATGTTGAAATCCTTAGCTGCCCTGTCAATAGGGGAGGAATGAATAATTGTTCAGTTGTTTTGGCAGCAGTTCACAAACAGGAAAAATTGGCAAATTATTGTAATAATGTAGCATAAACATCCTCCCCCCTCCCTTTGCCCCAAGAAAGTGGAATTTGCTGGCACTGAGCTTCAAAATGTCCACCAGGCCTCCCTGAGTTCCCATTCAAGGCTCAAGATTTCTCTCCTTGGCATACCTCTCCAAGGCATTTTAAAGTGAGCATGAACTGTGTCCAAATGCAATTCCCCAAATTCTTTTTTAATAATAATTTTATTTATTTTTAGTGTTCTACAATCACTACCATAAAAGTTAGGTATTTCCCCCCCCCACATACCACCCCCACCCCCTTCCCTCCCTGAGGCGGCATACAATTCTATATAGGATCTACACATACATTCCTACTGAATACATTTTCACTACAGTCATCATTTGTAGAAGAACTGAAATAAATGGGAGAAATCATATAAAAAAAACAAAATATTCACACACACATACACACACACACACACACACATACACAAATGATCAGCTACATTCTGCAATTGAATTCCATAGTTCTATCTCTGGATGTGGAGGGCATTTTGCTTTAGAAGATCATTGGGAATTTTAAGTCCTTGCATTGCTATGAAGATCCAAGTCTACCAGAAAAATCTCTCACACACTGTGGTCAGTGCACAAAGTTCTCCTGATTCTGCTCCTTGCACTCAGCATCAGATCGTATAAGTCTTTCCAGGCCTCTCTGAAGTCTTCTTGTTCATCAGTTCTTATAGCACAATAGTATTCCATTACATTCACATACCGTAATTTATCCAGCCATTCCCCAATTGATGGACATCCCTTTGATTTCCAGTTCTTGGCCATTACAGAGTGCTGCCATAAATATTTTTGCACATGTGGGACCCTTTCCCATTTTTATGACCTCTTGTGGATACAGTCCTAGAAGCGATATTGCTGGGTCAAAGGGTCAAATTCTCAATGTAGCAGAATCAATGGAAGGTATTTGTGGAAATTTTTATGAACATATTCTTTATCAAAAAATTTCTTATTTAAACTCACATGGGAGCACATGATTGCTTTTAGATTCCCAGTCACCTTCCACTCTGTCTCAAAACCATCAAAATATAAAGCAATTTGTGGGAATATTGTGCTGGCTTTCTCTCTTCTCTTCACGTCTTCACTGTACAAACAAGACTTTCAGGTCTATGTTTTCTTGAGAGTCAGTCACGGTGTGGGACACCTCTGCCACTGCTCCGCATCTTCTCCAGAATGTGCTAGAGTAGTTGATACCAGTCAGATATAACTGAGGGATCTGGGATTTCCAGGTGGATCCTCACAGGGTTACCTCTAAGGCAAAGAACATACACCTCAGGACTGTGATTCAGTCATCACTACTTAAAACCCCCCAGAAAAAGAAAGAGAAAAGGAAGCTCTAAACTCAAGTTAAGATTCACCACAGTAGGATAGTGGCTACAGTTGCCTTGTACCCTTGGCTATTATTGCTGTTCATCTTTCATTTTTTCCCAAGAGGATCAATGATATCAAGATGTTAAGGTAAAGTCGTGGGTGATGTCTGGCAGGTGTCTTAAACTTTCGTGTGAATTGGATTGAATTGGATTGCACAAAGTTGTCAGCCTCACTCTCTCTTCCAGTCATTGAAGTCCAGTAGTAAGAGAAAACAAGATCACTGCTGAAGACCTGGGATTCGGTGGATGACCTTGGCATTTTCAATGTCTGGCTGTGCTCTAAGCTTTCCATCGTGTCTGCTTCAGAAGCTTTCATGACCATTGAAATAAACCGTTCTTATACACCCATTCTACCAAGTGAAGCCTTCATGTGTTGAATGTAGATACTAGCCTAACTTACTAATGAGTTTGAGGCCCGTTGGATATCCTCATCTACCAAAATGACTTCACCAGGGTGTAGCTGCTATGATTGCTATAGCTTCTTGGAGTTATAGGTGAGAGGTGAGTACCAAATGTGGCTGTGCAGCCCTAAAAAAAGAATTCAACAAGCACTGACACCAAAGATGCTATCCCTACCTGAACATTCATGCACCATATGACTGTTATACTATTGGGGTGAGAATGACACCAACCTTGATCCCACTCCACCAGAATCCCTTAAGAGACCTCTCTTTGAGTTGGATTGTGTCATAGAGAAGGTGAGTGAAGTCCTACCTATGGGTGGGGCAGGTGGGATAGAGATACAGTGTAGTAACACCTGGAAGGGGCTTACTTCCATCCCATGGAATCCACTCCCCTCCACACAATCTCCATTCTCTGTCCAGTCTGCTAGCCCGAGAAAGTGAGAAATAGACACCATATTTCTCCTGAGATCTAAGGAAATGTTTGATAATTAGAGTCTTATACTTCATCTCCAAACCATATGTTAGAGGACAGCATTTCTGTGAGTTGCTTCCTTGATCATGACTACCCCTCCCCACATCATGACTCTCCATTCCCTACCTCCTTCATGGAGGAGCCAGACAAATAAAGAAACCAAATCTTGATGTCATTGTTTTCCTTTTCGTGCAATGATGAAGGAAAAAGGGGGTCCATAAGACACCCTTTTCATTAATTGTTCCTACTGGATTA
Source organism: Bettongia penicillata ogilbyi (assembly GCA_023548195.1). NCBI lineage: Eukaryota > Metazoa > Chordata > Mammalia > Diprotodontia > Potoroidae > Bettongia > Bettongia penicillata. Next base: position 1,419,596 of record JAJHZJ010000584.1, read on the forward strand.
ATAGCAACTAATATTGACACCCCAAATAGTGGCAAATGGTATGAAGTCATGGACTAGAAGGATGAGATCAGCAACATCAGAAGGGACATCAGTAGCCATCTAATTTACTCCCACCTGAAAAAAAGAAGCCCTTTTACAACACACATGAGTGACTGGCACAGCTCCCAGAACAGAGCAATCATTTAATATAGGGTTTTTAATTGGTCAAAAAGTGGTCATCTAGATAGATTAGGATAATTCCTATCAATGAAAACTCATCATCTCCAAAGGCAGCCCAGTGAAATTTGGGATGACACTGTTAGGAAATTCTTCTTTCCTCTCAAATGAATGTGCCATTTCATTGATTTGGAAATTTCTTCCAGGAATGTGGATTACAACTTAACCATGGGCAGTTTCTACCCATCTCATCATTTCTTCCTTCTGGGGAAAACAGCACAGATCTAATCCATCTTCCATATGGCAGTCCTGTAAGAATAAGAGTAGATCTATTATACTGTCTTTGGGCTAAACAGCCTTGGTGCCTTGAAATGACCATCATATGATCTCATCTTGAAGCCCTTCACCACCTTAGTTCCCCCACTCTGAACACTCTTCGGTGTATCATTGTCTGTCCTAAAATATCCCAGAGCTTAATACCATACTCCAAATGTGGTGTGACCAGGACAGAGCACAGCCAAGCTTTGACTCTGGATTCTTGGAAATTATGTCTCATCATGTAGCCTGTAAGGGGATTGGCTTCTTTAAATGGTCGTATCATATCATCACCTCACTCTGAGCTTTCAAGGCTCTAAAACTCCCAGACCTTTCTTCCCAAAGGGATATTGAGCCATGGATCTCCCTAAATTGTAGGCTGAAGGAAATAATTTTTAGCAAATACAAATGTTATACTTGAAATTTTCTCGTTCTTTTTTAAGATTTAAATTTATTAATTTTTATTTTCAACATTCACTTCCACAAGATTTTGAGTTCCAAATTTTCTCCTCATATTTCCCTTCCTCACACTCCAAGATGGTAGGTATTGATTGCTCCTTCCCCCAGTCCGTCCTCCCTTTTTATCATCTCCCCTCATGACCTTCTGCTTTACTTTCTTGAAGGACAAGATAGATTTCTATATTCCATTGCCTGTATATCTTATTTCCCAGTTACATGTAAATACATTTTTGAACATTTGTTTTTCAGACTTTGAGTTCCAAATTCTCTCCTTTCTTCCATTTGCACACGTCCTCATTGAGAAAGCAAGCAATTCAATATAGGTTATACATGCGTAGCTATGCAAAACACCTCAATAGTAGTCATGTTGTGAAAGACTATATTTCCCTCCCTTCTATCGAGCCCCCCAAATATTCTATTTTCTCCTTTGCTCCTGTCCCTTTCCAGAAGTGTTTGCTTCTGACTACCTTCTCCTCCAATCTGCCCTCCCTTCTGTCATTTATCCCTCTTCCCCTCTACCTTCCATTAGGTTAAGATACCTAATTGAGAGTGTATGTTATTCCCTCTGTAAAGTCAAATTTGATAAGAGTAAGGCTCATTTGTTCCTTTTAACCTCTCCCCTCTTCCACTGAAGTGTAAAACCTTTTTCTTGCCTCTTTTATGTGAGTTAATTTACCCCATTCTGTCTCTCCCTTTTTCTTTCCAATATATCTCTCTCACTCCTTAATTTTATTTTTAGATATAAATGCTTCATATTCAACATGTGCCATCTATCTATCTATCTATCTATCTATCTATCTATCTATCTCTCTCTCTCTCTCTCTCTATCTATCTATCTCTATCTATCTGTCTGTCTCTCTGTCTGTGTCTATATCTATTCTATCTATCCATCCATCCATCTATCTATGTATCTATTTCCTCCAAATACTCTAATACTGAGAAAGGTCTCATGAGTTACAAATATCTCTCCATGTAGAAATGTAAATAGTTCAACTTTAATAAGTCTCTTATGATTTCTCTTTCCTGTTTACCTTTTCATGCTTCTCTTGATTCTTATATTTGAAAGTCAGATTTTCTATTCAGCTCTGGTCTTTCCATCAAGAATGCTTGAAAGTCCTCTATTTATTGAATGTCCATTTTTTTCCCTTGTAGAGTTATACTCAGTTTTGCTGGATAGGTGATTCTGGCTTTTAATTCTAGCTGCTCTGACCTCAGGAATATCATATTTCAAGCCCTTTGATCCCTTAATATAGAAGGTGCTAGATCTTGTGTTATCCTGACTGTATTTGCACACCACTGAAATTCTTTCTTTCTGGCTGCTTGTTATTGATATTTTCTCCTTCCCTTGGGAACTCTGAAATTTGGCTACAATATCCCTAGGAATTTTCCTTTTAGAATCTCTTTCCAGAAGTGATTGGTGGATTTTTTTCCATTTCTATTTTACTTTCTTGTTCTAAGATATCAGTTTTCCTTGATAATTTCTTGAAAGATGATGTCTAGGCTCTTTGTTTTCATCATGGCTTTCAGGTAGTCCAATAATTTTAAAGTTGTCTTTCCTGGTTCTAATTTCCAGGTCAGTGGTTTTTCCAATGAGATACTTCACAT